>CM057828.1:11330029-11530030 GCA_030068075.1 Paguma larvata
CGGCCGCCCCCCCTCCCCGGAAGTGGCGGCGGCCGTGCTCCGGTGGGTGGTGGCTTACCGAGTCCCGTTCTTAGATCTGGGAAGAGTGGGGGCGTGAGCTGTGGAGCCGGGCAGAGTTCAGAACCCGACCCTGCCACTTAATTAGGTTTATGGCCTTGGGCAAGTCGCATAACCTCCCTCAGCCTCAGTGTCCTTATCTGGAATATGGGAATGAGGACCTACCCTGAAGGGTTAGATGTGCGAACTAAGAGAAGTGAGGTGTGTGAAGGGCCTGCTATATAGTGGCTATTTAAGTTTTTGAAGAAAATATGTGAACGGCCGGCCGGCCGGTCTCACCTCCCTGGGGCTTCAGGTGAGAAAACAGGGAAGGGAAGGTAGATGGTTTTCCTGGCTCCTTCCTGCCGCTCGGTGCTCCTTCTGCTTTCTAACCATGTGTGTGTGTGCGTGTGCACATGTGTGCGTGCCCATGTGTGTGTGCGTGTGCACATGCCCGTGTGTGTGCGCGTGTCGGTGTGTGCGTGCCCATGTGTGTGTGTGCGCATGCCGGTGTGTGCATGTGTGTGTGTGCATGCATGCAGTGCCCGTGGACTGTGAAGCCCAGGTGGGGCTGGGACCCATCTGCTGATGCTTTAGGATGCACTTGGTAGTGAGCTTGTGCTGAGTAGCCTGGTTTCAGGGCCCTGGCCCAGGCACAAGGTGTGTAAACTCTCGGCGGTTTTAGTTCTAAAACACGGTTTCCTGTGATCTGGGAGGTCTGGGGTACGGCCAGGGGGTGGAACGGAGAGAGCTCAGGCCTCACGGGTCTGGAGACCTGCCTTCTGGCTCTCGTGGGAGGCACACTTGATGTCGATAGAAAGGGCCCTATCATCCTACAAAGACATCATGCCAGTTTCTGTGCCCACCAGTGACACACCCGAGTGCCTGGGACACTGGAAAATTCAGCAATCTTAATTGCTCCGGAGATGCCTGAGCGTTTAAGGTGCACCCTCGTGCCCGGCCGGGGAGGGGGGGGGGTGGGGGGGAGGGGGCGGGGAGTGTGAGTTTTAACAACTCTCTTTCTAAAGGTCGTCTGGCAGTGTCTGTCCACGCAGACCCCTCTGACCAATTTCTAGGAGCTCCGCCCACAGAGAAGCTCAGACATGCAAAAGGAAATGTCAGAGCCTAGTCTTTACAGCATTGCCATAAAGAAAAGACCGGAAACAAGGAAACAAGCAAACCGTCCGTCAGAAGGGTCAATTAATCACGGCACAGTGGGGATCCTTGTTGCCCTTAGAAAAATGAGGCCGACTGTACATACGCTTAGGGCGTGCTCTCCGAGACATGTTGCAAAGGGAAAAAAGTGGGTGCACAGCAGGAGAGATAGTGCCTTTTTTTTTTTTTTTTTTTTTTTTTTTGGTAAAACATAGTTATGTCCCCTGGGCTCTGCGTGGAAAGATTCTGGGATCCCAGCCGTCGCGGCTGCCTCCAGGAGGAGAGGAGGGCCCAGGAAGTGCGCACTACTCGCCACTAACTGCCTTTTCGGTTTTATTACCTGTCAGAGTAAGGGGACCTTCCGGCCACACCTAGAGGTTTCTCCTTCAAAGCGCATCGCTTTAGATGCCACATTTCACATGGAGTGCCTACTGCGTGCGAGGCAGGAGGAAGGATCTTAGAAATGGACTGACTTGCTCTCCTGGCTGGAGCGATTTGGGTCCTGTTGTCTTCCCCCGTGACGTCGTATTGCCAGAGTGACCCCTTAGACAAACGCCTGTCCTGGGCCGCTCCCTTGGGTTCCGGGAAACGGTAGACGACGGCTTTTTCTTTGTGTGAGAAAAGGAAGCCCGCAGCGGGTGTCTGGAAAGTACTTCGGGATACCCTTTTGCCGGACTTCCCATAATTCACCTGACTCCACATCGTACGTGGGTCTTTCCTGGGGAGCCCACTGTGACCACGGGGCGAAACCAGACCCTCGTTCGCTAGGATTTTCTTCTTTTTTACGTTTTTTATATTTCTTTTTGAGACGGGGGGGAGGGGCAGAGAGGGGGGGGGCACAGAATCCGAAGCAGGCTCCAGCCTCCGAGCTGTCAGCACAGAGCCCGACGCGGGGCTCGAACTCAGAAGCCGTGAGATCATGACCTGAGCCGAAGTCGGCCACTTAACCGACTGAGCCCCCCAGGTGTCCCGAGATTCTTTTCTTTTTTAAAACTTGGAGTCACTCCAACCACTAGCGCTCCCCTTGCCACTCTGTGCCCAGTCGTCCCTCGGACTCCTGGGTTTTTAATGCGTTAATAACAGTGGAAAAGCCTGAATCTTGAGAAAGTGTGATCAGAAGGGTGTTTTGAATTGGAGGGCCCTGCTCCCCTTCTCAAGAGAGACTGTCTTCGCCTTGGATCACGTGGGTACTGGAGAAGCCACCAGCTCTGCTCACCGCTGAGTTGGCTCTTTTTTTCTGTGGCGCAGCCAGCGGAAGACCCCCCGGCAGGGTCTCGGACAGGCCCGTGTGCCTGCCAGGCAGCCTCCGGGCCTCCTGGAGGAATGGCATGAGTCACGCATGAGCGCACAGAGTGAGCCTGGGTCTAAAACGGGCCTGCCACCACACGGGCAGATGGTGCGAAGGCTGGATGCTGGCCGGGGTCCTCCCCGCTGTCCCCGCCTCATGCTTCGACAGCACCACGTACTTGGGAAGTACGTACTTGGCAGGAGGGGAGCTGCCCTCTCGCACCTGATGTGTGTCGCTTTAAAAAGTAACCGAGGCCGGCTTCTGTTGGCGTTTCTCAGGCCCCGTTCTGCCCTCCGGTTTCTCAAGCCCGAGGTGATTCAGCACCCAGCATGGGACACGGCACACGCCCTCCCGGGGCAGGTGGGCCCGACCCGGCTCTTGGATGGCCTTTGGCTGAGGGCGAGGCCCTCTTGGGAGTGTCCGCCGCGGCCTTCAGCGGCTGTCTTCACCTCCAGTTGCTCCACCAGGATCCCTCCCCGCCGGTGGCCCGGGGAGCCTCGCCTCTGCTGGGCCTTCCGGAAGTTGCCACCGAAGGGTGTGGCTTCCTGCTGAGGCAGGTCGGGGCTGCGGCCTGTAGGGAAGAGGAAGGTGTATGTAGCCTGTCCAACCCTCTCAGAGGGCCTCACGGGTCCTTACAGTCCCTCCTTCCCAGAGGAACAGGGGGCCTCCGGGGAGCTTCCTCTCACCTCCACGGACACTCCCGTTTTGGGAACTTACTTAGCACCTTCGAGACTTTTCCGTTTTCAGTCGAACTGTGATTCCCAAAGACGCCCTGCTCAAAATGAAAATGGACAGCAGTAACACCCCACCCCCCCTTGCTGAATTTACTTAGAATCAAAGAGTGTCTGAGCTGGAGGGCATCCTAGGGATAGCCACCCCCCACTAGAGGGGGAGCCATCCGCCCCAGCTCTCTCCATGAGGCTGGAAGCTCCGGCCCCTGGTTTCACTCCGCACCAGAGTCTGTCTCGCAGAATCACGTGGCCTCATGTAAGAGTGTTTTTAAAGCGTTCTCTTCCCTTCCGTGGCCTTCATGCGCTGTTTAGCCGAGCAACACACACTCGGCCCCTTTCGTCTGTCCTCCGGAGGAGTCTCTTCTTCCACGCCCTTCGTCTTGGCCTTCTGGTGGGGAGGGGGCACCGCGGCTAAGAAATGGGGTGGGACGTGTTCTTGGTTTCTCTGAACTCCTTCCAGCTGGACGAGGCCCCTTCGGCTGAAAGCTCGCGCGGCCCAGAAAGCACTATTTCCCGTGGGGGAGCGCCAGGCCGCAGGGCGGGCCGCTCGGATGGCCACCCCGGCTCGCCGGTCCTCATTTCTAGTCCCTTTAAGTCACCTAACCACCGAGGCGATCGGTTTCTTGTATTTTCAGGACGAATCCCATGGCGGGAGGGAACACAGCAAGGGCTTTGGGATCGGGCGGAGCTGGGGGGACCAGACCCCCTGCCTTTTCTCCAGCCGTTAGACGACGGCCTCAGTTTCCCCGGCTGCAGCACGGAGATGCCTGTTTTTTTTCGGGCTCGTAATGACGTGTAATATTACGGCAAGTGGTCCAGTTCTCTCCTTCCCCCTCCTCCTTCCTCCTTCTCCATGTTCTCCCCAATATCCTCTCTCCTCCGTGGGCAGTAGGACATGCGTGGTCAGGTTTCAAAGATTTCAAATGTGTCTGACGAGTCTGCCCACCGATGACACAGGGTGAGGGTGAAGGGGGCCGAGGAAGCTGCCAGAAGGTCTCCTGGGTCAGATGGCGAGGTTTGCAGGGTCTCACCCTTCGCATCCTTCCTACCACACAGCACAGCTCCCCTTGGCGTGTGGATCCGAGCTGGGGGAAGGATCCGAGCTGGGGGAAGCATTTTTTAAAAAGGCCGTTACATCGCAGAAGAGGCTCCTTTATTTAGAATTGCCCGTGTTCAGAAGCCGCCGCATTTCCTGTGTTTCGCATGAAGTCACTGGGCTGGAGAAGGGGCTTCCTGTCTGATAAACATAAAGACGGGCCCTGGAACTGGTTGGGGTGACTTAATCTAACTGGTCCGGGATGGGGGAGAGAGACCCTAGAACCCACCGGACAGAGGACCCGGAGGTCAGAGGCAGATCTTTCCTCCAGTCTGGATCCCTAGGTTCTCACCCGGCGTCTGGCGCAGGGGCAGCTCCCAGTTAACACAAGTAGGGTTCAGGGCTCCCCGGTGCCTTTGCCGGCAAGCCCGGGCTTTAGCTGCTCTCTCCACTGTACAAAGCCGCAGGTGCCAGGCACTTGTCTGGAAGTCTCTGGGGGCAAGAAAAGTGGTGGCTGGGGGTCGTCTGAAATTTTCTGTCTGTTTTTGATACTTAAGATCAGCTATTGGGAATGAGGGTGCTGCCCCCCAATTTCTTTGGCGAATCTCGATCGTCCTAAGCCTCCTGCGGCTCCTGCTGCCTGGTCACAGCGTGCTGGGCTCGGTGGGGCTGCAGCAGGGGTGGAGGGCAGAGAGCCCAGCGCCGCGCGCGGCGGCCTTACCCTCTAACAGGGAGTTGGGACGCTGGGGGAGAGACTCCTCACGTGAGGCAGGCCCGTGCAACCTTGAGTGACTGGGGATTTCTGAGCATGAAGTCCCAGCTGTGCTGATGGTAGTAGTGGTAGTAACACTAGTTAAATTTCACTGAGCACTTCCTGTGTGCTAGGCACGGCGCTGGTGCCGTTGCATGAACTATCTCATTTAATTTTTACCTCATCCTCACGAGGCAGGAGATCACCCCCATTTTGCAGATGAGGAGACCGAGCAGGTATGCAAATTCTGGCACTCCGGTTCCAGACCCCCGTGTGACCTTCGCTCCTGAGCTGGAAGGCGAGAGATCGGGCTGCTCCCCAAGGGCTGCTCGTGCACTCGCGGCCAGAAATGAATGAAAGGAGCAGAGCCTCGGGCTGCCGCAGATCGGGGCCGCCGCGCCGTGGGTGCGATTGGCTCCTCGGAGCAAGGTTGCTGGGTCGCTAGCGTTGCCTTGGCTGCCGACATCACCTTTAGCCCCAACTGGCCATTCTTCAAATGTGTGTGATTGGTCGTGAGGGAGGGCAGGTGACAAACCATGGCCGAGCAGCGTAAGTCCCGGCTGCCGTTGGCCGGGCCCCGGCCGGTCTTCGCCGGGGAGCCAGCCAGCTCGGGAGTCCGCCGCCATCTTGACCAGTGGGCTCTTCTTGACTTCAGCCCACGGGCAGACATGCATGTTTTCTTTCCTTAATTCGTTTATCTGCCCCACCCCGTTGTTCAGTAAGCCCAGAGCTTAGTCTCTGTGCTAGGCCCCGGGCTGGGTGGCGCTGGGACTGTGGAGGTGAAGGAAGTGGGGCCCTTGTTTCCAGGCGCTGACGGTTGTCTCAGGGGAGGGGGCCCAGGGGCCTCTGGGAAGGCTTCCAGGAGGAGGCGGCACCCGAGCTGATTGCAGGTAGGGACGTGGCCTGGAAGGTCCAGGGAGCTTTGTCGTTCAGGTGGTAAAAGATTTCCTCTCGGCCCCTCTCTCAGCGCCCCCTACAGCCCACGTGGCGCATTAAAGTCTCATTCCCTGTGCCATTTCCCAGGAAACGTGGGAGTCCGGATTCCCCTCCCAGGTCCTTAGCCTCCGGGTGGCTGCCGGGAACTCCGCCTGTGCCCTCTGGCTCTGTGGTCAGCACTCTGTTCCCAGCTGAAGCCCCGGGGACGAGATTTTTCATGGGAGTGTTTAGAGAGACTTAGAGAGACGTGATTGTTCCTGGAATTAGTTTCCTTTTTAAGGTGAAAAGGGGAGTGTTTACAGCACCGACAGTATAGACAGTGTAACGACAAAGCTGACGGGCAGCAGGCCTGCCCCTCAGCGCGTCCGCCGTTCGCGTGCGGCTGGGCTTCCTGTCCACATGTGTACACGCCCGTTGTACAGACCCGTGGGCAGAACACATACCGTCGTGCGCCCTGACTCACGCGGTACCGCAATGTCAAGATTCCTGGGTGGCCACAGTCTCCACGGTTCTAATTTATTGGCGATGTTACGGTCCACAAAGGGGAAGAACCGTTATTTCCATTGCCAGAAAGTTCCGTGGGTCTTCGTGACTCTTGAAATTCATGCAGCAAATGTGTCCCGAGCATCCGTTCTAGGGCAGAAACTGCTACGTGGCTAGGTAGACGCATGAGGCGCCACAGGCCCTGCCCTCAAGGGGCTCAGGTCTAGGAAAGAGCCCTTTCCTCTGGGGGTGTGGGCTGTGTCAGAGGCGAGCCCAGGAGAAGATGGCGGCTTCGGGGACCCAATTTGAGTTGACGGAAGACCACTGTGTCTTCAGTGGCGAGACGGCTTAGGAACAAGGGCCCGGGAGACCTTTCTGGGCCCACCGGAGCTAGGTCTCCACTCCCGCACCCCTGCACCGTCAAGAAGGCCTGGAAGAAAGGCTCCGAGGGGCCCTGTCCGTGGGGAGGCCGGGGAAACGGCCCCTTGGCCCTGCCGAGAGACCTCTCTGTAACTAGGTAGGGGGACGGCACGGGACGGGCAGGGATGGTCTCGGAAAGGTCCCGCAGCGGCTGGCAGGCCGCTGGGCTCTGCCGTGGCTGCTGCCGGGGGAAGATTCAGGATTATGTAGCAACCAAGTTGCAACACTTTAGTTTCATTGTGAAGAGAAAGTTTCAGAATCTTAGTGGCTGCTTTGGAGCAGATAGGTGTTTACAGTCGGAAGGGAGTCGTTCCGGCCTGCACGGGGCATGAGGGGAGAGGCTGGGTGGCCGAGGGTCCAGAAAGGAGTGCAGGGGCTTTGCTCTAGTATTTTCTTTCCTTCCACACCACTGGCTTCCTTGCAGCGTCTTCCTTCTTTGTGCTCCTGGCCCTGCACTGTCCCTGTCCCCGCAGCTCGTGGCTCCGGGGAGCCTGCCCCGAATTCCGCCATCTTCTTAGAGAGCAGGAGAGAAGTCCTTTGCTGTTCCGAAAGGCGCTTGTCACCCACCCCCCGCAGCAAGGGAGTGAGAGAGTGGGGGCGGCCCCAGGGGTGGTCGCTGGGACACTGGGGGGTCCTGTTCATGTTTCAGGCTTGGTCCGCCACCCCCAGCCCTCCCTGCAGCCTGTGGGGAGATCTAGCTCAGTACCAGGCTGCCTGGGGGGTGACAGTGGATGAGGGGAGGTGTCACCGTCCTCAGTGCCACCCACTGAACTCACACACTCAAAAAAAACCCAAAACCAAACCAAACCTTATTTTTCTACATATTGACTGAAAATTGGTATTGAGCATCAAACGGAAGCTGGGCATTTCAGCACCTGGTAGGTTATCTCCTGTCCCTTTGTTGACACTCCTGTGGTGGTGATTAGAAGCTGGAGATAATCTCAGAATTTATAGTATCTGCAGTTACGGACCAGCTCCCATCTCGGAGGTGGGTACAGGGACTAGAGGGTTCGATAAAGCAGAAGGAATCGGCGGCGGGCTGTGGGCAAGGAGCCGGTGACTCCAGGAGCAGCAGCTGGGTTTCCATCCCATTTTCACTCCGTTTAGTTGTTTGTTAAATGTGTGTAAATGCTGGCGGAGAGCGGGAGCCTGCGTAGGGGCCGGGGACGCACGACCGGGTGGAACGACCCAGGTCTGCAGGTTACGCTCCAGGGTGGCGAAGCTGACGGCGGCCCGGCGAACAGGCTCGCCGTGGGAGGTCGGGATGGCGGACAGCAGTGGTCAGACAAGGGCACGTACAGGGTCCCCCGGGCAGACCGGCTCAACCCAGAGAAATTTCTCCCTCACGGCTCTGGAGGCCGGGATCCACGAGCCAGGCGCCTCCGGCAGCCCCGGTTTCTGCTGGGGGCTCTCTCCTTGGTTTGCAGACTGCAGCCTTCTGTGCACACGCGGCCGCGGTGTCTCCTGCCTTCCTCCTCTTACAGGGACACCCGTCAGATCGGGGGAGCCCACCGCGATGCCCTCGTTTTAACGTCCTTGCCTCTGTAAAGGGCCGTTGCCAAACACAGTCACGTCCGGAGGTCCTGGGGGTTAGAGCCTCAACAGGTGAATTTGGGGGCGTGTGGGACCCAAGTCCATCCCTAATGGCAGAAGGGAGTGGGTGCGGGTGTCAGCAGGGGCCTCTCTAACGATCCGGGGGCATTCTCCCCATTCTCCCAGGTGTGAGGGGCTTTTCTGGACCTTCCCAGTTTCCTCCTCTGTGAAGTGTGGCTGATCTCAGGGTCCTCTGAGTGGCTCCGTAGGGAGGGCACTAAGCCTTCCGTGAACTCGGCTCATGGCGGACCCCAGTCGGTGTCAATCCCCACCCTCCTCCTTCTGTCCTTCCTTCCCGGAGCCCCTTTTCCTTCTATCCTGCTTCCTCCTCTCTGCTGCCCAGTGCCACCGTGATCGAGGTGCGGAGTATCGGGGGGTGGGGGGGGTTCGTGGAAGGGACCCGGTTGTTCCCAGGTGGCTCTGCCTTCCTCACGGGGTGCTCGCACCCCTCCTCCCCCCAGTTCTTGTCAACCTGTCGTTCTTGAAGATGGCTTGTCCCCTCTGATGAGCCATAAACACCAGTTTTACACGAGCAAACGGGTATCAGGGTGCTGGTGCAGGAATTTAAACTTAAAACCCAAGTTGCTGCCCGATAATGCTTCCCTCACCATGTCCTCGCCCCCCGCCCCCCACCCCCACCCCCAGGCCGGGGCTTCTTGGCCCTTCTCCGTGCCAGCCTGCCTACCTTTGGGTCTTGCTCCCACCCCCATTTGAGACGTGAGACCCTTGTGCCAGGCCTCGCCCATGGCGGGCACTTAAGGTCAGTTTGAGGAATGGGGGAATATATTCGTGCGGGTGTGCTGGTTGAGCTCTGCGTGACCCTGGGTGGAAGGAAGGTTCTCGGTCTTAACCACTATGGTGTGTCTGTCCTGGTAGTTCTGTACTAGGCAGAGGGCTCTGGAGTCCGACCCTTTGTCCCGATTCTGATTCTCTCACTTTGGCCTCGGCACACCACACACGCTGTCCGTGCCTGTGTTCCTCGCGCGGGGAGAGAGGGAAATAGAGTCACCATCGAGGATTATGATGCTCAGGAAAGTGTGGCTCTATCGTTTATCTGTTTTATTTATACACAAATTAAAAAGAAATTTTTTTTAAACGTTTATTTATTTTTGAGAGACTTAGAGACAG
This sequence comes from Paguma larvata, assembly GCA_030068075.1. Classification (NCBI taxonomy): domain Eukaryota; kingdom Metazoa; phylum Chordata; class Mammalia; order Carnivora; family Viverridae; genus Paguma; species Paguma larvata. The sequence goes on from CM057828.1 coordinate 11,339,587, forward strand.
AGCGTGAGCGGGGGAAGGGCAGAGAGAGAGGGCGACACAGAATCCGAAGCAGGCTCCAGGCTCTGAGCCGTCAGCACAGAGCCTGATGCGGGGCTCGAACTCACAGACCGCGAGATCATGACCTGAGCTGAAGTCGGCCGCTTAACCAACTGAGCCACCCAGGCCCCCCAGAAATTTTTTTTTTTTAACTAAGCTCTAGGCTTGAACTCACGACCCCCGGGATCAAGAGTTGCACGCCCCACCGACCGAGCCAGCCAGGTGCCCCTATTTATACACACAATCTATCCAGTACAGTGCCAGTCTCTTATAAGACTGTTTTTATCCACTTTAAAAAAACCTATTTTAATCAATTTTCTTTGCTCTCACTACCGAGTTTGAAGTCACACTCAGGTTGGTGAGGTGCAAGTCTTCCGATCTCAACGAGGGTGGCGGTATTAATGTTTCTGCTCTATAGCTGGAAAAACTGAGACCCCAGGAACCTGAGAGCCGGGCCCCAGGGAGCGAGTGCGAGAGCTCGGCTCCCCCCCCTGCTCCTGGACATTGACATGAGGGCCGATGATTTTCTGTATCTGCTTTCATTGCCTCTCCTGCCTTCTCGTCCCATGGAACGCATTCAGTGGCGGGGATGTTTATGAAGCTGGGGTTCGTAGGCGGTCATGCGTTTGCACGCAGCCTTGAAGCCGGGAGGTCCAGTGCCGCCTGCTGGCTTATGGGGCCGGGTGTAAAATACGGCCCTTCCTGTCACTCCGGGGACCCATCAGTGGGCAGCAGGTGGGGATGGGCGGCCAGGTGTGCGAGTCGCGTCTGGTCACCCTGGTTCCTGCAGGGAAACTCGCTTTTCTCCCGCAGCTTTCCAGTGCCACCTCCTCCGAGCTGCCTGCCAGCCCACGGCGCCCTGCTCTCAGCCCGCCTTCTGCCCAGAGCTGGGCCTGCCGCCCGCCAACTGTTTCCTCGCTTTGCCAGAGCGAGGAGGAGGTGGCTGTGTCGCGCCAAGTGCTCATGAAAAATGCCTCATTATGGGATTAATTACTCGCTGCTGGGCACCGCGGCATTTACAGGACCCCGTCAGTGTTGCGACTTCTCTCCTCCGACTGTCTCCAGCTCCTTCCTCCAAACCACCTGGAGTCCGCTCTGCTGACTTTCTGGCTAGCACCTTGAGCGGCAGAGAAGGAATGATCAGTGGCCTCCGAGGCCGAGGCTGAGGATCCGGCGGCATCCCTCCCTGCCACTTCCTAGCCGCGTGTGCTGGAGCCCGGGTGTCTTCAGAGTGAGGACACTTCCAGGAGGCACTAGCGTGCAGACCAGTGCAGTATCACCCAGGGCAGCCCAGCGCGTCACAGGGAGACTGGGAAAGTTCTCTGTCCCTTTAAAAACAAGTCGCAGGCTCTAATTAGCCTTAGGTTGAAATCGCGGAGGCCCCTCCCCCTCCCCCTTCTGGCTCTCCGACAGGAATCCAAAGAATGTGATCCTCTGTGTGGACCTGAGCAAGGATCAGGGGCAGGGTTCAAAGCTCTTCCGGGGGCTTTACCAGGCAGCCTTTGTGCCCCTGGACCCGGGACATTCCGCATTGGTTGTGGTTGGAAGTCTCTGACAACTACGGGCGCTCTGAATTCCTGGCCTGGCTCCGAAGGGGACAGCTGGGAGGGGCGGGGGGAGTCAGGTTAAAAAGGAGTTTGCCAGGGAGACACGTCTGAACAAGGGGCTTGGTGTCAGCCAGGAGGACTGCCTGCGACAGGGCAGATCGTGGGTCGCCTGAGCCTCCTTCCCCTTCCTGACGATTCTGTGAGGTCTTTACAGACCTCCTGTGTTCACTGCCTCATCAGGTGTGCTCAGAGGGCGAGCATGAAAACCCTAGGGCTGCCAGTCAGACCTCTGGGGCACAGACACCAGCTGCGTGTCCCGGAGCAAGTCACTTAGACATTCTGGGCCTCAGTTTCCTCATCTGCAGAACGGGACCCTACAAGAACCTACCTTGCGGTTGTGCGGGCTGGTGAGATCTCATGCGAAAAGCACCCAGCACTAAGCGCTAGCCGTTTTTATTTGTCGGCACGGTCCTGGGGCGTGGGCCCGGTGACACCCGGTTCACAGACGAAGAAAGGGAGGTTCAGGGGACTTAAGTAGCGTTCCCGGAAGGGCGCCTGGGTGGCTCAGTCGGTTAACCATCCGATTCTTGGTTTCAGTTCAGGTCACAATCCCACGGTTTCGTGGGTTCGAGCCCTGTGTCCGGCTCTGCGCTGGCAGCACGGAGCCTGCTTGGGATTTTCTCTCCCTTTCTCTCTCTCTCTGCAACCCCCCTCCCTTAAACTAACTAACTAACATTCCCAGAGAGCCCCTCAGCCTGTGGGTAGAGGCTCCAGCGCTCCCCCAGGTCGGCCTGACTCCGGAAGTGGCACAGTCCACCCTGATCCCGCGTCCCTGGAGCGTGCGCGCACACGTGTCTGTGCGCACCTGCCTGTGCGCGCACAGGTTCGCGTGTGCGCACGCGTCTGGGGGGTGGGCTCGGCACGAAGCCGGCGGCTGTCTAGGGCAGGGGCCGCTGCCCCTTCCTTCTCTCCTGTGCGGCCTCTGCCTTGGCCTCTTTGGAACCGGACCCGGGCAAAGGAGCGGTTCTTGGCGGGTGGTTAAATAAGCAGCAGCCGGGTTTCTGGTGAAGGACGTGGTGAGGTCATTGCTGTAGCCAGGCTTCCTGTTCAAAGACGGCAGGGGTGGCCGGGCTTTCCCACAGGGATGCTACCACGGCCACCTCGAGGGATTCATTAGCCTTCTCTGGTAATCTAATTTTTCCGTAAAGTGGGAGATACATTGGTTTTGTCTCCGCCCTGTGACTAGTTCTTGGGTGATTTTCCCCAGAGAGGCCGAAGGCTCTGGGAAGGCTGCCTGCCCACCCCGGTGTCTCTGGGAGCTTGGCCCCGTCCTCCAGGCTGCCCGTGTGCCCAGGGCTGGCACCTGCTGGCTCACTTGAGAATAGTCCCGAGCGATGGCAGGGTGGGGAGGAGGGACAGTTCGCCGTTCAGGTTTGGATTTCTTGCTCCTGCAGTGCGGGGTGGTCTGGAGCAGCCCAGGGGAAGTGGCCTCCTGCCCTAACCGTCCCGAGTCCTCCGCTTCCCACGACAGCGGTCACTGTTGGCTTGTCCTGACGGCAGAGTTTTTCTTTTGCTCCCTCTGACCTCTTTTGTGGGGTCCTCAGTACCCCTCTGAGGGTCATGAAGGACGAGAGTCCTCTCAAGTCTTTGTTCATGCTGAGAACAGCACGGTGGAGAAGGGGGCCACTCTAGAGTCCTTCTGCCTTTGAACTTGTAACTGGGGACCTGGGGGTGGTGGGGGGCTGCTAAAAGTCCACGGACTGTACTTGAGGGTCTCGGTGAGCCCCTCGAGGTGGTAGCCAAAGCGTTCACTGCTGTCAGCCAATTCTCAAAGGGGTCCTTACTGGCTGAAAGCGTTCAGAACCAATGGTCCAGAGAGAACTTTGGGTTTCCTGTTTAAAGAGTGTGCGTGCACGCGTGGTGTATACAGATGCCATCCGCAGGCTATGTGCAGGCAATTGGGTCTGTTCACTAGTGTTCGGGTGTGCCACCCCAGGGATAGAAGTACGGAGAATACCTTCCCTGAGCTCATGTCTGGAGGACAGTGGCCGTCCTCTCCCATCTGATCTGTCTTGCCTCTAGCTCTTAGTCTCAGGTCACTTTTGAGCGTCTCTTCAGCGTGGGGCTGGGGCTGGGGCTGGGGCTGGGGCCTGGAGGGGTGACGTTCTGATTGTAGTGGGTTGGATCTGTTGTGATGCTGCACTGAGGAAACACGGTCCTTGCCATCCCCCTGCACCACACTCCCCCACCCCCTCCCCGGGCGTTTCCTGAGTGCCCCTATCCAGGCAGTGTGCTTCACCTCCTGGAGCCTCTGAGGCTTTATTTGTATTTTTATTTAAAAATTGTTTAATGTTTATTTTTGAGAGAGAGAGAGAGAGAGAATGCGAGCTGGGGAGCAGCAGAGAGAGGGAGACACAGAACCTGAAGCAGGCTCCAGGCTCTGAGCTGTCAGCACAGAGCCTGACGCGGGGCTCGAACTCACGAACCGCCAGATCATGACCTGAGCTGAAGTCGGACGCTTAAACCGACTGAGCCCTCCAGGTGCCCCCCTCCCCTGAGTCTTTTTTTTTTAAGGGGGAGGGTGGGAGCAGGAGTGGGGCAGGGCTGCAGGATGCCTGCCAGGGCTTTATCGAGGTTGTCGGATCAGGTGACGGAGCAGCGGGCGATAAACTTGCCCAACACATGTCATGCGAGGCGGCTGCCATCCTTACCTGCTGGAGGGTTGACCCCCACAGGGCCTCACTTTGGCTTTGGACTGGAGCTTCTCTTTGGCCCAACTTGTGGTCTTGGGTGAGTCACTGGACCAGCGCAAGCCTCATCTACCCAGTGACAGTTGAGTCTGATTGATGTTTTAGAGACCCTCAGCGGAGACCTCATTGGTGGGTCGTGAAATTTCTTTCTCGGGTGGCAACCAGGGTTTTCAGACGTGAAATAAAATAGACTCGAATGGAAAATAATCAAGGTGAATAGTATGTATGTTTCATTTCATGAAGCTTTTCGTTTGACCATGTTTGTGTGGATTAGTGATTAAAAGTCTTTATTTTTTTTACTGCGGGTTGAAATAAAAAAAAAAAAAAACAACCCGTTGGCACTCCAGGGCGAGCTGCTCTGGGGGCCTCTTTCAGTTCTGACTGTGTGGTTCCTGCCTACAGGTCTGAGCTGAGCCGAGCCTCCTCCTCCACTCCAGCTGAGCCTATAAATGGAGTCCCTTGCAAGATCAAACTCTTTCACTCGAATTCTTCGCAAAATTCTGGGAAATGAGCTACATTCCCGGGGTGGAATAAATCACGTCGAGGTAGGCTAGGCAGGATGTGACTTCAAACCCCCCGAAGGGGGCTGTGTGTGTGAGGGCAGTGCTTGTGACTGACTCACTATGAGCTCAGTGGCGACACAGACTTCTTGAGAGAAGAGGCAAAGATTATGGAGAGGGGGGCCCCCGCAGGCCCCCGGGGCGCCACCAAGCACCACTCCTCCCTTAGCCTATTGTGACCGTCACAATAGTTCTGTGAGTTGAGCAGTGCCCTGGCCACATTGCAGAGCCGGGACTGTCAGCCAGACCTGGTGGGGGCTTGCACCCTCCCCGGCTCTCATGTACTCACAGCTGTCCTGAGGGGGAGCTGGTCGCACCCCCATTTTATAAATGGAGAAATTAAGGCTCAGGGGGCCGAGTCCACCAAGCAGAGCTCGTTCTGTTAGTTTAGTTAAGCGATGGGTCTGGAATTCCTGGGGCCAGCCAGGCTGCCTCCGGAAGCGGGTGCCTTCTAAGATGCCTTCTGGGAAGGTCGTGAATAAGTAAGTTATCACCATTCGGAAGGGCTGGTCTCCTTTCAGTGATGAAGTTCATTATCCGAGTCCATTTATATGAACGCTTGACCAATTCAGGAAGATTGTGTTGACCCCCGGCCGTCATGTGTCTCTTAGAAACCGATGAACCAGGTTTAGCTGGAAGGGTGGCTGAGGAGGAAGAGACAGTGATATGATCCTGGAGGCCACCTGTCCCCAGCCTCCGTCCCCTTCCCTGCTAAAGGGGGACACGACCACACCAGAGCCACTTCTATTTGGACAGGAAGGTGCAGGATTATTGGTCTCAACGACCTGCCCTCTGAGAATGGATGGCAGAGAGGCTGTGGATGCCTGGACTTGGAAAAAAACTTTTTTTTCTAATGTTTATTTTTTTGAGAGAGAGAGAGACAGAGTGCAAGCGGGGAGGGGCAGAGAGAGAGGGAGACACAGAATCGGAAGCAGGCTCCAGGCTCCAAGCTGTCAGACAGAGCCCGACGCGGGGCTCGAACCCATGAACTGTGAGATCATGACCTGAGCTGAAGTCGGACGCTTAACCGACTGAGCCGCCCAGGCGCCCTGGGTGCCTGGACTTTGCACCTCTGGGGAGACTGTCACCTTCCCCGTGACTACGCGTCATCAGTGTTATGCTCCACTTCCCTGTGTCAGGCAGCGGGGACCCAGTGGTGACTGGGACCCATCTGTGGCCTTTGAGCCCTCAGCCCGGCAGGAATAGGGTTGGGATGGCTGTTGGTGGCAGTGGTTACACTGCTCAGTGCTGTGTGTGTGTGTGTGTGTGTGTGTGTGTGTGTGTGTTATTTAAACATCACTCAGAATAACAAGCTGCTGTAGGCCTGGTAGGCTCTGGGTGGAGTGGTCTTCAAAAATTCTCTTTCGTTTCTCGTCTTGGGTTGCATTTCTCAGCCGTCACGACGTGGACTCGGGACCCCAAGCACGCTGCACTTTCCCATTGAGACAGTGGCCGTATAATTACACCTTTCCAACATGGTTATTTTTCTGCGTTGGGTTTCAGCAAACCGTGCTCACGTGCTCGAGGAGAGAAAAGCCATCCTATCAGCAGAGCCAAAGGGAAGGGATAACTCTGCCGCCGCAGGAGTCCAAAGCGTTCAGGTTCCCCCTTGTGCGCATGTGTGCCGCCTCTGGCCAGATCTGGAAGGTGCCGGGGCAGGGCGGGGTCGGTGTGTTCAGGGCGCAGTTCCTAAGGGGAGGGCCGCTAAGCCATTCTGTCCACCTCGTCACACCTGGGGGTGAGTCTGGGGCTAATCTGCGCCCGCCTGCTTCTCTCTGCAGTCTCTCCCGGGCGGCCGAGTCGTCCGGCTGAGTGACAGCTCGGCACCGAGTAGGTGAGGCGCATGTGTGATCTCACTGTGCAAATACTGAACAATTGAAAGCAAAGTCGAGGGTCCAGTGCAGGTGACCTAACTGCAGAGTCCGCCGGGGGGCCCTGCGCGAAAGCTGCTGGGTTCCCCCCCGCCCCTGTCCTTAGGCGGGAGGGGTTGGCGGAGCTACCACGGAACGGTTGTTTTCTTGGACGGCCAGGCCCCCAGGAGACACAACGTGAGCCTTGAACCCAAGCGTGTTGCACAGTTCGGTTCACTTCCACAAGCACTGAGTGAGGGCCCTCTCTGTGGACCCTGGGTTTGGTCAGCACCTGCGTATGGGTCGGGGGAACGGTCCCTGCCTTCAAGGAGTGTGCGGGCCGACTGGAAGATGGGTGGGGAAGCGGTGTGTGCCTGGGGAGGCGAGGCGAAGACTCTCCTGGGGTGTTAAGAAGGGCCGCCAATGGGAGAGGAGCTGGGCAAAGAGCAGTCCAGGTCTAGACTGGAGAGTGTCTGGCAGGGACAGGAGCGGCGGGGCTAGACAGACAGTTGGGAGACGTTGGGTACAGGAGTCAGTCTGGCTCTACAGGCCGAGGGGAGCTTTCTGTCGAGGCCGATGGGCGTCTCGATGGCAGAATTTTGAATGGAACAACGGGGCCTTCCTCTCGCTCTGCTTTCTGCCCTGACTGGTGGATTGATTCATTCGTTAAGAATGTATCTTGTGGGGCGACTGGGCGGCTTAATCGGTTAAGCGTCCGACTTCGGCTCAGGTCATGATCTCACGGTTTGTGAGTTCGAGTCCCGCGTCGGGCTCAGAGCCTGGAGCCTGCTTCGGAGTCTGTGTCTCTCTCTCTCTCTCTGCCCCTCCCCGACTTGTGCGCGTGCGCTCTCTCTCTCTCTCTCTCTCTAAATAAACATTAAAAAAAAAAAGAATGTATCTTGTGGCCTGGAGGGCAGGGATGTGTCTAGAGGAGGAGACCCATTTGGTCTGTGTGACCTCATGATGCCTGAGCCCTGAGACCCGCGCTGGCGAGGCCCGGGAAAGCTGGGCTCCTTAGGTGGCAGTGGCTGGGGGGCGGGGCCTCGAGTCCGGCTTCTCCCTGGGCCGGGCTGTTTGATCAGAGGGCGAGATCTGTGCGTTCATTCGCCCCTGCCTCGTGGCGTTCTACCACTTTCTCCCTAGCCCTGTCCTGGGGTTCTCCCCGCTCAGACTGGAAGCCCGCTCCTGGCTAGTCCAGGCCACTTTGCAGCCCATCGCTTCTCGTGGCCCCTCCAAGTGAGGTCGGGGAGGGTGATCTCTTTAAAATACAAATCCAGTCATGTCACCCCCCCCCAACCGGGGTAGCCTCCCCTTGTCCCTAGACAAAACCCCACATTCCTCAACGAGGCCCTTTAGATCCTGGGTCAGCCACTGTGCTCTCCCCCCCAGCCTTGTCTCCAGCTGCTCCCTCCCCCGAGCCTCGAGCCTCGGCCACTTTGTCCCTAACCCACCTAGGAGGAGGGCACGTATGCACGAAATTCTGCTGCCATTTTTGATGGTCTGGGTTTGTTGGACGCGGGGCAAAGTCCAAAGGACCCCAGGCCCTGCCTGCTGCGGTCAGGCAAGTGTGAGCATTTGCCGGTGTTCCCTGGGCTCTGAGGGGTCCTGGGAAGCCCCTCGATGTGGCCTCTGAGGAGGGAAGGGCCAAGGGGGTGGGTCGTGGGGCTCTGGCGCTGAATTCCTCTCTGGCCTCTCTCTGGTCTGGTTCTCTTATCTGCTCAGCATCAACACGGGCTTGGGTTGGAATACTGCTAATGGCAACAAGTCCCAGCTTCTTCTGTAAGCAAACAGCATTCCTGAGGTGGGGGGAGGGGGCCCGTCCTTCCCGGTCCTCAGCAGCTTCTGCCTCCTGGGCCCTGGGTGCTGGGAGGACCCTCCCCTCCCCCACCCCTCCCCCCTGCAGCCCGGGGAGAACAGCACCTGAAGGTGGGCGGCCCCGGTGGCGCAGTCCTCCCTGCGGATACCTGTTCTGACAGCCCGTGTTTATGCAGGGCGGTTCCGCGTCCATTATCTTGTTCGAGCCTGATAGCCAGGCAGCCGGTCAGGGCCGAGCCAGACTCCAGTCCAGCCCTCCTGCCGCGTGTATCCCACCCGCCCAGCACTTCCCCGGCCAGCCCCGAGGAACGTTCTTCCTGCCGGATATTCCGGGGTGCTTAGCCTGATGGGACACGGTGAAGCGGGTTTCCTGAACTGCAGGCTCCTCGGAGCGCCTCGTCGTGCCTGCAGGAGGGCCACGGGGAGGCGGGTTTCCAACCTCCTTTGGCCACGAAACCCTCTGCCTGGGTGCTAAATTACTGGCTGGGAGACACTACCGTGCCATGTCGTTCTCTGGGGACTGGTATAGCCCGGAGAAAGAGTCGCCGAACTTCTGGAAACTTTCCGTAGGCCCCAGGTGCCTTGCTAGGGAAGGATTAGGGTTAATTAGGTCGGGAGGGCAGGATCGGAAGTTCTTATTCCGAGTCAGAGTCTTTCCTGGGAGCTTGAGTTACAAGTCCTCTGATACAGATTTTTTTCTTCTCACTGTAAAGCGTGGAAATTGAGGCGACAGCTTCAAGAGTACGGGAATTGGGGGCGCCTGGTGGCTCGATCGGTTAAGCACCCAGCTCTCAGTTTCAGCTCAGGCCATGATCTCACGGTGTTGGGAGTTCGAGCCCGGTGTTGGGCTCTGTGCTGACGGTGCGGAGCCTGCTTGGGATTCCCTCTCTCCCTCGCTCTCAGTCTCTGCCCCTCCCCTGCTCGTGCAATCTCTGTATCTCTCTAAGTAAATACATTTTAAAAGTTGAACCAAAAAAAGCTGACAGGAATTGAGTGGGGGATTCAAAGCCAGGTCTGTGTGACTCCAGAACTGGTACCCACTCCCTCCCGTGAGAGCGATTACAGACTGTCTCGGATTCATAGAACGAGTGCTTACGTTGCCGTGGGGTTGTTTAAGTTTCGTCTGTCCAGAGTTGGTACCAAAGGTCGGTGTTTACAGCACTCGCTGAGCAGACCGAGCGCTCTGGGAGAGGCAGGAAGGGCGGCCCGAGGTGGCTTCACGGGTCCCAATGAGGGAAAAGGCCACGCCACACCAGCCAAGTCACTTCTGGTGTCTCCAGTGGTAGGTGGTAGGTGCCAGGTGCCTCCACCTTGGTTAATCAGGAAGCGCTAGAAGGTTCCAGAACACTGAGGTGGTTTATTCAACCTTATGCAAAGCTTCTTGGGGAGCAGTGAAGTATTGTCACTCCTGTTTTTCTGAGAATCGCAAGGCCCGGGTGCTTTCTTTCCCTTCTCGTGGTGGGGATATAGGAACTGGTCCCTAAATGGCTTGGGTTTTGTAGCAGTGAAGCGGCGGTGACCGGGTGCTGCCGGCTCGGGTCTCCGTACTCCCGTCAGCTCTCCAACCCTCCGGGCCCCCACGCACGGCTCAGGGTCATTTTCCACCTTTTTAGAAACCTCCCCCATTACTCCTTCCTCCTCTTTGCCTTGTTCCTCACACATGCGCTCTGGACACCTGTTAACGGTACCTGCTGGGGTCAGGCGTTGGGCTAGACGCCTGAAGTCAGCCGAGGGAGACCTGCCTCCTGTGCTCTGGTGAAACCGTGCATAACGAGAGTTCAGCTGTTTGATTACTTGCGGGAAGTCCTTTTGTACTAACAATCCAGGAGGGCCCTGCAGAGGAGGGAGCTTGCGCTGGGATTTGAGAGAGGGCCCCTGGTGCAGAGACGGAGGCATGAGGAGAGCCGGCTGTGGACAGGACTTGGTAATGAGGAAGGGCCGGAGCATGGAGATGAGCGGGTGTGGTCGTGAAGGGCCTCCTCTGCCCGCAAAGATGATGGGATTTTATTCTGGAGAAGATGGGGAGCCGTCAGACTGTTTCGAACTGGCGAGTAATTATCCATAAAATAGGATACAGCTTGCACAGAAACGGGGCTGCTGAGTCATCCCGAAGGCAGCAAGGGGTATGGGTTGGAAGGAGGTGGAAGACCCAGGGGGAGGCCGGGAAGGAGGCTGCCGTGCAGTCTAGAGAGGGGAGGGTCGCAGTCCTGCAGCAGGGCGCTGGCCGTGGGGTTGGCAGAGGGCTTCGCCAGTCCACAGGAGAGAAGTTTACAGCGATCGCCTTGGGCGGCCAGGTGGCTGGTGTCTTTCCCAGAGATGGAGACCCAGAAGGGAGTGCAGGTTTGGGGGGGTTCAGGTGTCATGGTGCCTGTGGGTTCTCCGGATGGAGACATTGACTGGTGGGCATTCTGATATGTTCGAGGGGGTTCGGAGGAGGTTTCTGGGCGGGATACATTTATCTGAGTATCTGAGATCAATCCTGAATTGTCAAAACCTTCCAAGAAATGGCGTTTGTTGCAGTTCCCAGGTGAGTGGGCACAGCTATGTGAATGGACCCCCAGGGCGTGGTTGCTGCCTGGCTTCCATGAATCACCTGGACCTCTTCTTGCTGGTGAACTTGACTGTGGAGCTGCTGCATTGGAGGTCCTGGAGATTCGTGCCTTGCCTGGGGAGACACATCAGCCTCCTTTGCCTGATCTATTTCTTCCTTCCTTCCTTCCTTCCTTCCTTCCTTCCTTCCTTTCTCTCTCTCTCTCTCTCTCTCTCTCCCTCCCTCTCTCCCTCTCCTTTCCTCCCTCTCTTCCTTCCTTCATTCCTTCTTTCTTTATTTTTCTCCTTTCTTTCTTTCTTTCTTTCACCTTTAGGAGTCTTTAGACTATAGTCCAGTAGTGGGTTCAGGTCCGATCTCTTAAAATACAGTGTATTACAGGGACAGTCACTCCTTGATGACAGTGCCATCCGTAGTGGTCATTGTTCGGATCCTGGGAATCGCTTTTCACTGGGGACTTCTGTTTGAGAGGTGTCCACTTCAGACTCCGGAGAGTGCTCACGGAGCAGAAACCTAGCTTCTGTGCAACATTTGCTTGTGCAACTCAACACCTTAAATCTGTGGTTCTGGACTGGGGGTAGTTTTGTTTCCCCAGTCCCCATCCTGGGCAATGTGTGGAGACATTTTTGGTTGTCACAACCGGGGGCAGAGGCTACTGTCGTCTAGTGGCTAAGAGGCCAGAGATGGTGCGGAACATCCTGCAGTACGCAGGCCAGCCAGTCCCCGCAGCAAAGGGTCACGCGGCCCCGGATGTTCAGAGCGCTGAGGCCCGGTGGGGTGGGGGGTGGAGGTGGGCTTACCTTAACGGATCACATCGTTTGACAGTTCACGGAACACCGCCCCCTCTTCTCCCTCCGCCTGGAATCCTTCTCCACCAACCCTTCGCCTCCCCCACCAATTCTGGTCCCGTCTCCTAAGTCCCCGTTTACACGCCACCCCTTCCGTGGAACTCCCGGGTGCTTCGAGTTCCCCACGGAGCGACCCCTTCCTCTCTGTTCCTGCAGCGAGTTACGTGTTCTTCCATCTTCCTTCACCGGGTCTTGAGTTGGAGCTGGCTGTTTGCACGGTCGTGAAATAGAATGTTGTGCACATTTAAGGAGTGCGTGTTGAATTAAACAGCCTCGGTAGACAGGGAAGACAGCGTGCAAGGTTGAGTCCGAGAGGTGGCATGCGCCCGAGGCCACAGAACAAAGCCCCCCCGCCCCTCCACACGGCAGATCTGGGCACGGACGGATGCCCACGCAGCAGTGTGCAGGACAGAAGGAAACCAAAGAGCTTGCTTTCTGTCCACTTGTTGTCCGCTTGTCCAGGCCGCGTGGCCCAGGTTGGCCTTTAAACTAGTGGCATGGGTGTCTGTCTTGTCATCGCACCACATTATAAACTCTTTGGGTCCTTCGTTTGTTATGCCTTTGTCACGATATTTTTGCATATAGGCCCCCCGTGTGTATTAGCTCATTGAATAAGTAAATCGAAGGGAGGTTGACAGTTTCTTTCTTTTTTTAATGTTTATTTAGTTTTGAGAGAGAGGGGGAGATAGAGAGTCCCAGGCAGACTCTGCCGCGTCAGCATAGCCCGACGGATGCAGGGCGCGAACTCCCCTTTCTTGTAGCGCCAGAGTTTAAGATGGGAGCGCGAAGCGTGCCTGGTTCAGAGCTGCACAGAGAGGCGGGATTTGCAGCTTCGAGCTGGCACGACCCGTGTCTGTGTCCCTGGTTTGCTTCATTGACCAGGGGGCGCTCAGTTTGTTTTCTCCCTAGCGAGCACCGGAGAGCTCACGGGGAAGGCAGTGGAGCGGAGCCGAGTGGGTCTGTGCTTGAACCTGGGTTTTGTGGCTGGTGTGGGCCTCGTTTCCCTCCCCTGCGGGGCTGGAGAAACGGGAGAGCCTACTCACAGGCCGTCAGACAGGGTAGCTCTGAGACGGGTGGGGAGGACTTGAAGCCCTAGGCCCAGAACTTGGCCGTGGAAGCCTGTACACAAACCCTTGTTGTCTAGGAATGGAGAAGCTCCCAGTAGGATAAATTGTCTTTTAGGGGCTAGCCCTTCCTTTCCCAAACAAGTACACAAGTAACTAAAAGGAGACCCAGCGAAGGGCGGGAAGGCGGGGGAGAGAGAGGGGTCCCTGGGGAAACAGGAAAGAGTAAAAGGTCCAAGTGGATTTTCGGGGAGAAGGCAGATAATCAAGGAATTACATTTTGGGTTGAAAGCAGAGGTTTTTGGTCAACCTATTTACTTTCAGTTTCATCATTTCCTGCGAGTCCTAATTTAGCCCTCGGTCGTGTCCTCTCGATTATGGCCTAAAAAGGCAACTACTTGGGTTTCTTGGCGTTGGACTGGCACCCGCAGGAAGCCGGCGTGGAAAGGGCCGGCCTCTGCCGGGTCTGGTCTCCAATGCGGAGGGCCGCCCTCTCTTCCCTTAACTCCTTGCTGGCCTGCGAGTCCCGCAGATTTCCAGAATTCCCTGAGGTTCCCTAATCCAACCCCCTGGGCTTTTTCCTGCAGATGGTTTTCCTGGGGCCAGCGTGGTGGCCATGGGTACGCTGCTCATGGGGCCGTGCGTACCGACCAGCCAACCCTTTGGGAAAACGTTTTGATCAGACCTCGTGGGGCCATAACAATGTCTGGGTGTTCCTCTGTGCCAGGGACTCCACTTCTGGGAACCGGTCTCAAGGTGGTCCACCGGACAAGGACAAAACCTCGTATGTGGTGGTTAAAAGGAAAACAAAATCACTTTGGAAATATTATGCAGCCTTTAAAAGTGTTTCTCAAGGAGGCCGTGGAGCCAGCAGTCCTGAATTCGAGTCCTCGCCTCCCCAGCTGTGTGTCCAGGTGGGATTACTCCCACCCCCCCCCCACAGCCTCTGCCTCACCACCTGGAAAATGAAGCGTTTAGAGAAAAATGAGCAAACAAGCACACCGATGGCCCAGTGGGGAAGTGGTTATAATAAATGGGGAAAACCCACAATGTGAAACTCGACGCTCTGCCTGTGAGAATTAAAAGTCTCAAGGGTTTCTCTGAACAAGACCCAGAAGGGCCATAAAAGAAAACTGGGGTGCCTGGGTGGCTCAGTCGGTGAAGCATCCGACTTCGGCTCAGATCATGAGCTCACGGTTCGTGGGTTCGAGCCCCGCATCCGGCTTCGCACTGATGGCAGGGAGCCTGGAGCCGGCTTCGGATTCTGTGTCTTCCCTTCTCGCTGCCCACTCGTGCTCTGTCTCTCTGCCTTTCTCTTTCTTTCCTTCCCCCTTTTCATTTCTAACAGCTCATGACAGTGACGGCTTGGTCCATCTGCATCCTCAGAGGGGACGGTCCCCTGTATGCGTCGCTGGCAGCCCTCCGGGGCACACACACGGGTCAGCAGCTGCGGGGCCCAGGGGCCCAGGTGGGCGCCGCAGCTCAGCCGAGGTCGCTGAGTGTGGATCTTCCCGTTTGCATTGGTGGGAGGGCTTGAATAAACCCCATTGTTTGTGGTGACCTCTGCCCCCCGTGTATTGATCTTGGCACTGCTGCTAGCCCATGTCATTCCAGCAGAGCGGTGACACCAAGTCGCTCTGCCCTTGGCCAGGCCAAACAGGGCTCAGCTGAGTTTCGTGAAAAGTTCTGCTCAGAGAGGGGCACCGAGGCCCACCTGTGTACTCGGCACCCCCAGAGGCAGAGGGGGCAGCCCCCTGTGTTGGTCTAGCTCTGAGGTGGACTCAGCGTGCCCCTCCCCCCCCTTACAGGAAGTGCAGCTTGGCCTCCGGGTCTCTGTCGGCCGTTTAGGACAGCGCCGCCCCATGAGCACCCCTTCCCTCCCACTGAGGCCTGAAGGGAGGGCAGAATGAGGGGCCAGATGGAGGGGTCCCCCGCCAGGGGCTGCCGTGGTCGTGGCTCTCCGGCACACACCCACCCGTGGAAGACCAAGAGGGCGAGTTCCAGTGCGTCCTGCATTTTGACCGGCCACTCTGGGAAGTGGTCCCCGCCGGGAAGGTTCCCTCGGCCTCCCTGCCTTGCCTGGTCGCCCTCAGTAAACGTGTGTCGACAGCCGTGGAATGTATTCCCCCACACCCCCAGGTCCCATTCAACTTACCCACCGATCCAGGTTCAATGCCAGCCTGCCTTCTTCTGTGGGAACCCCCGCACAAGTGTGCTAGGAAGACCCCAGGCCGGGGGGCCCGGTGGACCCATGAATGGATGGGGCAACTTGGGGCAAGTAACTTGCCCTATTTGAGCCTGTTTCCTCATTTATAAATTGGGGGTAATAAAAGCTCTTTTGCAGAGTGATTGATGGTTTCGTGAGGTTGCCATCGGTAGGCTAGGTACCTGATGACTGTCCCCCTTTTCCCTCCTTCTCTTGGAGGGATCTCATAAGAGGACACGTGATGTCTTCAGGCGTCTTCACTGGGCTGGGTTAGGAGATTAACAGCAGTGGACTTAGGGGTTGGGGGAACAGGGTTCAAGTGAACCCCTTCTTGCATATTGATGGGAGATCGTCTTGTCCATTTTGGGTTTGAACTTGGCAAAAAGATTGAGACCCAGCAGCCCGCGACGGCATGTGCTCTGTGGTCCTTGCCAGTCCTCGGGCAGGGGAGTCCGGTGTTGGGAGCCTGGGTCCCAAGGCTGGGGATGGCAGGGAGAGGACAGCTGGGATTTACTCTGGCGGAGGGAAGCCTTGGATTTGCTTGAACGGCCTGGCCGGGGTGGGAGCCAGGACAGCCGGAAGTAAGCCGAAGCAGCTTGGGCACTGCAGCCCACCTAGACTCCAGCCCCACGTGGAAGATGGGGCCAGCTTGTCCCCTCCTGCCCTGTGGGTGCTGCCTGACTCTGGGCCCTGCTTCCTCTCAGGGGGTGGTCCTTGCAGGTGGACGGTCCTCCCAGGCCCCCGAGAGGGGCCGCAGGGTTTGCTTGGCTGGGAATGTAAACAAAGCCACCGGCTGGGGTTGCTGGGGAGGCTGCCAGGCTCTGTTCCTTGGACTTGCCTTCCCTCCTGTGGGGGGCGGGGAGCGAGCAGATTTCCTGGAAAACAACCCCTTTCCTGGAGCGTGTCCAGGGGAGCCCCTTAGTGTTGATCTGGAAAGCATTTAATGAGCCCAGATAAGGCCTGGGCGGCCCAGACTTTTCCTTTTGTTCTCTCTGTCCCAAACCTCCACCCTGGGGAGGGGGCCTTGACCTCACAAGGGAAAGGCCTTCCTGCCTTACGAGCTGGGCAGCGAGCTTCTGGGCTGCTCCTCGGGTGGCCGTGGGCTCGCTCTGTCTCAGACCGTGGTTTCAGAGTCCCGAGTTCTGTTTACCTAAAGCAGCTGTCCTCCCAGCCGGGCCCTAGCCTGAGCCTGGGGGCAGAATAAGCACTGGGGTAACTGGGGAAAGGCCACGCGACCACTAGTCCTGAGTTCTCACTGGGCGACGAGCCCCTTAACCTCCCAGAAGCTCCCGCGTCCTCGTCTGTAACATGGGCCGAAGCACGTTCTTACCCACATACAGCGTTACGACGAGGATCTTCGGAGACGGCAAAGTGTGCGCGAAAGCATTTCACAAACCATTAAACCACGCAGGTGTAAGGGGCTATTCTTTCATCTTGATTCTGCAAATGAGTTTTGAAAAACAGCAGACACACACGGGCTTAAGTCCTCCTGGACGGAAGCGGCGAGGGGGCGCCTTGCGCGTTGGTGCCCCGGGAGGGGGGCGCTCTCGCTGCTCACGAGACTTCCCGGAGGCTGACTTCTTTCCTTTCTCGCCTTATTTCTTTGGGCTGTATTATCAAGATGGAATTCACATCTCTTCGCCACATACTGTTTTTGTGTGTGTGTGTTTTTTTCTCTCCTGGTGGAACTCCGTGAAATAAACAAGTTTTTTAAACTGGCAACTTCCATTATGTGCGGTTGTGCTTCGTTGCCTTTTTGGGGGGGGCCTCATCAGAACCTTGTTTTCATCGGAGGCCCTCTTAAACCGCGCGGTCACTTCCCTGCCTCAGCAGGTGCAGCACAGGGACTGCAGTGGCATCTGCCTTTGAGACTCAAGTTACACCCCTCATCCGGCACAGTGGTAGTTTCTAGATTTGTTTGGTTGCGCTCAGATCCTAGGATGCACCTTACCGTTCATTGCTTACAAACTCTCCGACAACAACTTGTCTTTTCAGCCGTGTGCATCCTTTCCCAGGAACGGAGAGCAGGAAAATTCTGGCAGCAGCCGAGCCCAGTTGCAGAAGTTGCGCTGTGCTCGAACGCGGCGCCGTGCGCAGAGATACCAGGTGTTCGGCGCCCCTCGTGTGGCTGGTGTCGTAGGTGTCTAACGTCTTGTCCCCGCTTGTCCCGCAGGTCCTGGCCGCGAGTCACCATGGCGCAGCAGGCTGCCGACAAATATCTCTATGTGGATAAAAACTTCATCAATAACCCACTGGCCCAGGCCGACTGGGCGGCCAAGAAGCTGGTTTGGGTGCCTTCCGACAAGAGCGGCTTCGAGCCCGCCAGCCTCAAGGAGGAGGTGGGCGAGGAGGCCATCGTGGAGCTGGTGGAAAACGGGAAGAAGGTGAAGGTGAACAAGGACGACATCCAGAAGATGAACCCGCCCAAGTTCTCCAAGGTGGAGGACATGGCCGAGCTCACATGCCTCAACGAAGCCTCGGTGCTGCACAACCTCAAGGAGCGATACTACTCAGGGCTAATCTACGTGAGTGTGGGGCCGGGCCCTGGGGCGGGCGGGGCGGGGCCGGGTCTGTCGGCAGAGGAGGGGGCTTGCAGAAAGCTGCGGCGACACCCTCCGGCTTTGGCCCGCGAGCATCCTGACGGAACGTCCTCGCAGCCTTATTTTACCTTGTATTTTACCGTGGGTGGGGGTGCCCACCCACGGGCCTCGGGGCTCCGTCTCAGTGGGGACGGGAAGGGTAGTTCCTTCTGAAGCAAGGGACTGCCGTGTCCTGGTTCCCCGCCTTGCTCCTTCCTCCTGGACCTCCCGGTCCCCTGCCCAGTCTGTTTTTGGAACTTCTGCTGTCTTGTTCTTTTTAGAGGCCTGCGGGTGTGGCTTAGTTCCCTGGGGAGCGTGCTTTGAGCGGAGAGGAGGACTCGAACCTTTAGTTCCATGCAGCTCAGTGGTGCCCCTGCCGTGCCGGGCTTAGTGTCCAGAGAACAGCATGTGTAAAGGGCCCGGGGCGTGCAGAGAAGGCGCAGTCCCTTCTCTTTCTTCTGGCTCGCAGGGCTGCCTGTGCAGAGAGACGGCGCATCGCCGTAGCGTGTTCCCGCCTCCCGTGTCACAGGCTGCAAGATCGTACGGTCTCAGCGTCACGAAAGTTCTCTCTAATTTCTTATTTCTTCTGTTCAGTTTCCAAGATACTTCCTTCTAGTTTTGTCCCAGGTAGGGAAGAAATATCTGGCTCCTAGTATTCCTAAGCTAGCTCTTTGTTTGGGCATGTCGTTATGCTGACCTTGGCCTTCCTGGTCTTGGAGCCGAATAAAACAGGTCTCAAAACCCTGTTTGAATTGGAGGAAGAAAGCCTCTCGAGATTCTTACGCCCCTGTCATCCCGTAGGCGACCCAGGGTTAGCTCATGATCACACACGCGATACAAGGAGGTGCTGGGCTCATCCCGGTCCAGGGATGGAGAGCGGCCCCCAAAGAGTCGGCCATTTTGTTTTCTATACAGTTTCAGGGTGACTTCACGTGTCCACAGGGCACTTGCCCTGCCAACCCAGACCGGTACTTCTGAGGGCCCTGCCGTGTGCCGGAGTCCTCAGTGCAGCCACAGACGGTCTTGGATTGCCCAGAAGCCCTGACCGGGCCAGCCGCGTGCCCGGGCTGTGGTACCTTGCCGGTTGCTAACTCGGTCTGTGATAATGAGGTTCTTGTTTCCTGCCATCGAGGACCGCCCTTCGGGGATGGGCCTGGGATGGGTCAGGACCTCCCAGAAAGGAGACACACAGACCGGTCTTCCTGGAAAAGTCCTTCTTTGTAGGGCAGCTTAGCCCACCTGCAAATATGGGGAGAACCGAGGCCCAGAGAGGGCAAGGGCCCAGGGCAGGGTCACCCAGCCTGAGACTGGAGCGTGGGTCTCTTGACCCTCAGCCCAGCTGTCTCTCCCTGGGTGAGAATATTGTATGGACAGAATAGAATGACAAGCCCCTGGCCCTAAGGATATTAACCGCTGGGATTCAGAATTGGCGACTTGCAGAAAAACAGGGGGCCCTTAAGGAAGCATCGTTTGTCTGCTGGGGCAGCTGGGGGCCGAGCCCTGTTGTCCCAGAACGGGACGCGCCCTCAGCAGGCTCCGTAGCAGATCGTGAGCCCACTCTGCTGTGCCCCGAAGCTGACACGGGCTCTGCTCGGTGTAGCAGGGCGACGGAGGGCACGGCAGGTGGGGCCTCCGGGACCTGGTGCAGATCCCTCCCCGCCCGCACGCCGCGGCCACGAGCGGCCTCACTTCCTCGCAGGCGAGGACTCACGAGAAGCATAAATGCCAGCCAGCACCTGGCTCACGGCAGGGCCCAGACGGTGCGGCCGCTGCCGTTTGTTCGAAGTGAAGGTAGCTGTTCCTCTGCGTGGCCTTTACTGGGGTCTCCGTTCAGCTCGTGTCCTGCAAGGGGGCGACACAGGTCGCGGTGTGGGGGGTGGGCAGGGGCTGTGCTCGCCTGCGTCAGCTGGCTGCAGACCGTCTTCTCTCCCACAAAGGGAAATCTTACTAAAGTGGGTCCGGCGGTGGTGGCTTCATCTTCCCTCCGCCAGCGTGGGTTTCCCTCTGGAGGCAGGCGGAACTCTTGGGTGGGTGGGTGGGAGGCAATCGCTCCTGTTTCTGTTGCCTCCCGCGCGGCTCAGACCAGCCGCTTCCGAAGCGTCGTCCCCAGAAGAGAAGTCGATAGTCTCTGCAGTCGCCCTAATGGGGACCCCGGCAGGTGCAGAGCTGCGGGGGGATCAGAGCCACCGGGCAGGGGATGCCGCCTCATTCACAGTCAGCCGCTCTGCACACGACGCTCCAAATTGCGACCCGGGAGCCTTTGTGCAGCGCGTTCGCCTGGCATCGTGGGCGGCGTGGCTAATCCTGCGCACAGCTGCTCTGTCTGTTTCCTTGGGGGGGCGAGGCCCCGGGACGGGGCGGTTGGGCACAAAGAGCCTCTGTGGCCTGTGAATGGAGCGGCTCCCTGGCGTGGCCGTGTGGGAGCAAAGCCACTTGCTCGGTGTCCGCACCTCTGCGAGCGTAGCGTCGGGAGGGAGGCTCGCCTTCAGGTCTCCTCCCTCCCACCTGAGCTGCTGGGCTCCCGGCTGCTGGTTTGATGGGATTAGAGAGAACTTTGAAGCTCTCTGGAGAGAATTGTCCACGGGACCATCTGCCCACCCAGCTGTCAGAAAGCCTTGTCCCGGGAACCCCCCAGTCCCCTTCTGCTGCCACGACCAGCTGTTTGCAAACATCTGGCTCCGCGGCACGCCCTAAAAGTGTGGCCATGTGTCCTTGGCTTTCATCGGGCCGAGTTCCTAGAGTGTGGGTTTTCTCAAACCCCAGGAACAGAGCTCGATTGTTTCTGAGCTCCTGGGATGACCTCACTGCTCCCTGGCCTTCTGTCTCCTCCCTGCCCGACAGTCCCATGGAGGACAAACCAGAAGTCCCCCGCTCTCCTCTTATCTTCCTGTGATACCCGCGCTGCAGGTGGCCCACACCACGTGTGGCCTTTTCTGCTTCGGAGCTTTCCTGGTCCCTTGTGAAAGAGTCGTTGGAGGGAAAACAAATGACCGATTATCCCAGGAAGAAAGAAAATCGAGGGCTCCAAGTCCCCGCCTCCAAACAGAAGAGGCAGCCAGACGCACTCGGTCATTTCCAAACTTGGCTGCTCTTCTCTGCCTGCGGGGCCACCGTAGGTTACTGGGTCCCTCCGGAGCTCTGCTTTGATTTTTATTTTATTTGAGAGAGAGAGAGAGAGAGAGAGAGCGCACGCACTTGAGTGGGAGAGGAGCAGAGGCAGCGAGACTAAGAATCTTAAGCAGACTCCATGCTCCGCGGGAGCCCGACGTGGGGCTTGATTGATCCCACGACCCTGGGATCACGACCTGAGCCGAAATCAAGAGTCGGATGCTCACCGGAGCCACGCAGGCGCCGCTGGAGTTCCGCTTTTAGTCTTTAACTTTTAACTCCTGCTTGGAAAGTCCATGTGCTGTAGCCCTCAGCCACGGCTGTCCTTCCGGCTGGTTCCTGTGTGGAACCTGTCTTGGGGTTCAACCACGAGGTCCATCTTTCTGTTTTGGCCAGAGCAGACAGGGCAGGACTGGAAAGGGCGGAGCTGGCACATAGCACAGTGCCCCCTAGATATTGGCTGCTGTCGGATCAAGGGGCACAGCCGTGGACAGTGAGGGTGGAGGCCACTCGTAATGAGGAAAACAAAAAGATAGGAGTTCAGAGACCTGGCCTCTGACCAGGGAGGTCTGGCCTGGGGAGGGGGAGGGGGAGACCCAGGGCTGCTCCCAGCTCTGCCGTTAGCTGCCTCGTGGCTTTCGGCCGTCGCTCATCCAGGGTCCGGGCCGCAGGTGTGTGTGAATCACGGCTTCGCGTGGCTGCTTCTGGGCCTGTGGCGCGTTGTCCTCGGAAGAGGGGGCTTAGGCTGCAGCCCCCACCCCCCACCTGAGCACCTATCCCCTGGGTGGTCTGAGGAGTTACGTCCAGCTCATTCGGAGTCTGGTTTTTTTTGGCCGGGGAGAAGGATCTTGGAAGACAAAGGAGCAGGTTATTAGGAAGACAGTTAGTCGCGAGCTAATGCGAAATTACCTTAAGCCACTGCAGACAGACAGATTTGTCTGCACGGTCGCCACTGGACCCTGTTTTCCTGACCTGCCCCGAGCTCTCCTCCAAGGCTGCGCGGGCGCTGCGTCAACCCCGAAAACCGCTCGGCGAGGCGTAGCGGCTGCCCGTCTCCATTTAACAGGTTGAGAAATGGAGGGAGAGAGCGGTTAAGAAACTGGCCCTTGCTGGGATTAGAACTCAGCACATCTGACTCTGGGGCCAGATTTTAATCCCATCAAGCCAGACTTGGAGTATCGGGTGTATTTTTGGATGCGTTTTGGGGTACCTCGCATTGAGGGTGTTGGCTAATTGGGCTCCCCCTTCAGAGAAGAATCAAGTCTTGGGGAGGTTCACAGGAGACGTGAAAATGGTCTTTGAGGTTTTTTAAAGGATTTTCACGTGAATGTCTCTAGACGATTCGAGAGAGAGAGCGGTCAGCGATACGCTAGCCCACAAAAGGTCTGGTCAGGTTTTTCCCGATGCCGGAAACGTTTGGGCTCGCGTGTCCCCCTGAGAGTCCTTCCGGGAGGAACCGTTTGTGTTTCTGCAGTTTGCTTGCCGCAGCCCAGTCCCATTCTCTCGGCGCATCTCATGCCGGCAGACACGTCTCTTACTGTCCTCGGGTCTGAGTGTTGTCACTGGACTCGTACCATCTGCTCGCCTTGCCGTGGCTCTTGCCCGAGGCACCCGCTCGTTGGCGCACAGAGTGGACAGCGGTCACGCCGTCGGGGGAGGACCCTCGCCGAGGGAGCGGAGGTGGTGCTGGTGCCCGTGCCCTTGCGGCAGGCCTGCCGGAGCGGGGCGCCGAGAGCAAGGGCGTTCGGGGTGCTGTCACAGCAGCCCGAATCTGGGCCCAACTTGCACCCCCTTGAGAATCAAGACTGCCTAACCCATTCCTGTTGGCCGCTCTTTTCTTCAGACCTATTCGGGCCTGTTCTGTGTGGTCATCAATCCCTATAAGAACCTGCCCATCTACTCCGAGGAGATTGTGGAGATGTACAAGGGCAAGAAGAGGCACGAGATGCCCCCCCACATCTACGCCATCACAGACACCGCCTACAGGAGCATGATGCAAGGTGAGTGCCGCGGCCCTCCCGTGGCCGGGTCTTCACCTGCAGCCTTGTGGGTACCTCGGCGGGCGCTCTCCCACGCTCACGGTCACGGGGACCTAGGGGCTGGATCGGCGTCGGTGGCACTGGTGATGGCGCAGTGCCTCGTGGAAGTCCCCGAGCCAGTGGGAGAGCCAAGGCCGATGGCTATCGAAGGGCATGTTTAGATGTTGAGAGAACATTCTAGAAGCTTTAAAAATAGCGTTCCTAATTGTTGTAATTTCTCATTCTCGCCAAGACTCCCTTTGCAGGCAAAGACCTTACTTTCAGGTCCCTTCTTTTACCGGGTACCCCGTTTCCTCCTTGTTTTTCACGTCTTTTCTCTCGTTCCTTCCTCAGTCTGGAAACGTGCTTGAGTTCTTTTTTTTTTTTTTTAGTTTGTTTATTTTGAGCGACAGAGAGTGAGCAAAGGAGGGGCAGAGAGGGGGAGGGAGAGAGAAGAATCCCCAGCAGGGCTCGAACTCACGAACTGTGAGATCATGACCTGAGCCAAGACCAAGAGTCAGGTGCTTAACCGACCGAGCTACCCAGGCGCCCCTTAAGTTTTTCTTATCTTTAAGAAACAGACACTAAATCTCTCCTGGATTCTGCACCCCCCGCCCCGCCAGCTTGTGTCACTCTCAGTCTCCTCACACTGGAGCTTTAGAGAGGAAGTACCACACCCCGCTGGCCCCACCCCTTCTCCAGACTGCCCGACAAAGGTCGCCCTCCCTGCGCTGCGCGCCGCCGTGTTCTTGTCTTACCTAACCTCCCCAGCGTTGGACAGTTTCGACCGCCCCTTCCTTCCCGTGTGACCCTGTCTCTGCTGCTCCTGGTCTCGGGCCACCCCTCCGTGCATCGGTGCTCCTCACGGCCTCACCGCCTGCTCCCCTGTTCCTCTGGATGACCGACCCTTCCAACTGAGTGGCTTTGACTGGCACGTTCTGGGGGAGGACGGGGAGTGTCGCCTGATCGATGCTGGCCCTTTGCTCCCGGCTGCTGTTTCTCCGTCTCCCCGGCCTCCCAGGCCCAGCTTTTCCTCTGCTCTCCTCTCTCTCTTCCTCCCTCCTTTTCTCAAGTCCCTTAGCACTTTCCATAGGTGTTATCTCGTCATATTTCCGACCCCCTTCCCCCTCTTTTGTCCTTGGCCCCGACCTCAGTTACGGCCTCTGTGGGGTTTTGCCTGCACTGCTGCCGTGACCCCAACCTTCACTCGTACAGAGCCCTTCCTCTGCTTTTGCCGGAGGGAGGGTCGTCTTTCTAGAATGTAAATCTGATCAAATCCCCTGATTCGAAATCTTGAAGAAATCTCCAAAAGGCTCCTCCGCGGCCCCGGAGGTGACTCTCCGACCCGCCAGCAGCTTGCAGTGCCCTTCGTAAGTGGCTTTCCACCTGCCCCTGGCTTTCCTGCTATGTGGACCTCCCTCCGTTTCTCCACCAGGCCTTTCTGCTTCAGGCCGCCCGGCCCATGCCAGCTGCTTACAGCGCCTGGCAGTGCCCTCCTCCCTTGTGAAAGGCCAGACGAAGCATTCCTGCGCTCCAGGGAGGATGTCTGGACTAGATCTGGCGATCCTTCATTTGACTTAGGTGCTCACGTGTGTGTTTTTCCCTCCTGGACACAGACAGGGCCCATGTCGCCCTTATATCTTCGAGCTCAGCCAGGGCCTTGGCATAGGGTGGCGTTTCATGTCATTCTGAGTCAGGCCCAACTTCCAGGCGGGGCTGTATTCCCATACCTCATACCGAGAGCGCTTTCCCAAATCCGCATACCTGTGCGCGCTGTTTTTGTTTAAACTTTGCCGTGGCGCTGGGCAGCGGGGCGACAGAGAACCTCGCCGCGTTAGCGACTTCACCTGTGGTGCGGTGGCTCGAAGTGGCAGCGTGCGGGTCTGTCGCGGATCGCACACGTGGCTGTCGGGGGGGAAGACATTTCATCGCCAAGCTCGATGAATTATGCAGCAAGTACAAGCTTGGCCTAGCCTTTGGCTTATGTTTACGTCTAGGAAGATTTCTGGAGGAAGCCAGCCCGTCCGTTTTAAAGTAGGATGTCTGTTTTAAAGTGCTAACGAAAGCAGTCTGGTGGGAGAACATTCCGTGAGATTCCAGAAGAGCCTGAGTCTGTGTCTCTGGAGGTTATGAGTCAGTTTTCTCCTCGCTGTCTTAATTCGCCCGGTGCAAGCTCCCCCTGGAGTCTCCCTGACTATCGGCTCTGCACCGACGAATTAGGGCACGTTCCCACACTCGGATCCTGGAGTTGAGCGGCTTTCAGCACGCGGGCTGCCTTCGCTGTCAGGCAAGCCATGACGGCAGGGACGGTGTCAGGCTGTGGAGCGTGGCACCAGCGGCCGGGAGTCCTTAGAATCGGACTCTCGGCCTTTTTTCCCCGACAACTCGTGTGGCTGCTTCGTAAAGAGGTTTGTGTAGTCGTTACCCAACAGTAAAAAAATTTGAGGGGCAAAAGTCAGCTCCGTAGGTCGGAGGTCATTGAACCAAAGAAAGGGATAGCCAGAGGGCTGGAGCTTTCCTGTGTGTTGCCCGGGGAGTCTTGGCCGTAATGGAAAGGCCTCGACGGGAAGCATGGGGCTCCCCAAACTACAAGAGCAAGTGGGTGGGCATTTCATCCTTTGGAGACCCCAGACGCCAATCCGCTGTGGACCAGGAAGCCAGGGGCCTTCTTTTTAATGATCCGTGCAAGTTCAGGGTCCAAGTAATTCCTAAGCCTCCGTCTGAGAGGTTTTCCCCTCACCTTCCGCGTGATGCTGGACTTGCTGCAGGCCTCCGCTCCCGTGGTGACCGCCTGAGAACGTTTCCGAGTCCCTTCTCGTGGGTCACGGCTGACCTGCAAGGCAGCTAGCCACAGGTCTCTTGTTCTCGGCTCAGGGAGGAAGTTAATTAATAGGAATTAATTATGGACAGTGGTGCCTCGGGGTCAGCGGGCTCTCGGGAGATGAGCTCCTCGGCACTGGCTTTAGGGGAAAACAGTTGCTCTCTGCTACTCACCTCTTAAAAGACACAGCCAAGACAGTTTCTTTTCTGCTTTTTCTCTAAACAGGAACTAGAGAAAGGTTTCCTCCCTGAGCCGCCTGTGGCTTATGACATACTAGCATTTATTCTGCCAAACAGGGCAGTCGGTGGCTTCGTCTGGGGACTTTCATGGGGTCGCCTGTTCCTGGGAGCTCCCTGTCTTTCATCTCTTAAATGCTCTGGTCTGCCAGAATCCCAACGTGTGCCACTTGTCCTGCAGTTAGTATGAGTGGTGTCCGTTCTCACTTCCAAGAGCAGCCCACTTCGGATGATCGATTCTGTGCCCCCCCCCCCCCCGTATTGGTCAGAGTGAGCCAGCATTTCTCAAACTTGGTAACTCGTGACTTTGCGGCCGGGCAATCCTCTCTCGGGGGTGAAAGGCTTGTCCCGTGCAAGCAACCTGGCCCCTACCCCCGAAATGCCAGCAGCACCCTCCCTCTCCATTGTGACAACCAGCAATGTCCCCAGACTTGGCTACTAAATGTTCCCCGGGGGGCAAAACTGCCCGCACTTGAGAACCACCAGACCGAGCCCCGCAGATTGGTTTTATTGAGCGTCGACTTCCGTGGATCAGTAGTGCCTCCGGCTTGCCAAGGATCCAAGACTCAATGCCAGCAACTGCCGGGATAGATTCGTGCTGTCTGCCACGGGCACGGGGTGGGGCGTGGCAGCATTTGGCACCCTCGATTAGTCCGTGGAGAGAGGAGGTGGAAAGTGCCAGAATGCCAAGAGGCTTAGCACGTTACTCTGGCACCGGTGGCCCTGGAAGTCCAGGCGGAGGGATGCGTTCGTATGCAGACATCGGGGGCCGTGGCTGCGTGACAGGAGGAGCTGCCACCTCGTCGGCTGCGCGGCCGAAGCAGGTGTCCTGGGAGTTCGGGGGCAGGGGCGGCCACTGAGGCCCGGGGTTCCCGGGAGGTCCTGGGGAGGCCGGCTCCTGCGGAAAGGGTGGCAGGTGTGCGTCAGCAAGTGGTTACGGTGCAGCCTGGACGTGCCCGGCTGTTCTGTTTGTTTTAACCCTCGACCTCGGGTTTAATTAAAGTTGCGGTGACTTGGTTGGTTCACCCTCCCAACCCTGGCTTCTCTCCTGTTTGGTTAATGTGTTGCCGAGGCCAGGAATGGGTTCTTCCTGCCTCGGGCGCTGAGCTGGCCCTCGGGGTTCGGTAAAGGCCCGTCGGACGAGAGCGTGAGCCCCTTGCCGGCCAGAGGACAGCGCCGTGGGGCAGGAGGGCGCGTCCTGGGGCAGGAGCAGCACACGGCCTGGCCTGTTGGCGGCGTGGCGGCGTTGGGAATGGCGCTCCGGGCTCTCCCTCTGGGGATCAGGCCGTGTGCGCGTTCCTAGGGGAGACCCGGCCAGTTAAAGAATCTGACTTGAGGGCACTTCTGTCCCCAGCGAAAGCAGAAAACCTCTTCTCTGCCGATTCGGGAGAGTGCCAGGTCCGGTACGCTTTCGGTGACTCCACGGTATTTAATGAGCTCCCGGCCTGTCTGGGGGGAGTGGCGGCCGGGCCTGCTTTCGCTCCGGGCCTAAACTAATCTGAGGATGATTTAACCCTTTGCTCTGGGCCAGCCCCACCTCTGCGTCTCAGCGGAAGCTGCCCGCAGGAGCGGCCGGTCACCCAGAGCTTTGCCGAGCGTCCGGCCCGTGTCCGAGCGCCCTCGGCGGCGGGCTGGCCTCTGGGGTGAACAAGGGGTGGGAGTCTAGCGCTGTCTTCACATCCGAGTGTGACCCCTCCCATGCTCGAGGGAAGGGAGAGGCCCAGAGAGGCATGGTAACTGGCTTGTCCAGTCAGCCCCAGAAACCAGGGTCTCCTGATTCCCGTCCCGGGGCCTGTCCCCCAGGGGCCCCGTCGCCCCTCGCTCTCCGGCTGGCTCCCTCTCCACACTCTCCCTGCCAGTCGCTCCCGTCCAGGTCTCTGCTTCCCGAGGCCTTTCTGAGGAAAAAATCGCCGCATGGGAGAGGCCCTGGGGGAGTGCCTCGCCGGGACAGGGAAGCAGGAGCGGGAACACACGCAGCAGGAAAGGCGGCTGAGGAAGCCGCAGACGGAGTGACTCCGCTTCAGCAGGAACGCGCCGGCCAGGAGGCTCGGGCGCTGCCAGAGAGCCCGCCCGCCACACACGCAGAGGCCTCGCTGTCCGCAGGGAGGTCCGGGCCAGGCCCCGAGTGCCCACGTGTGCTGGCCCTCCCCACGGGGACGTGCCCCCTCTCTGCACGTGGTCTCTGTGCACCACCAGACTTGGCCCCACTTGGAGGAGGTCCCGAGAGGCAGGTGAACGAACTTGAGGAGGAGGGAGAGAGCCCAGCACACAGCAGAGAGCCTCACCTAACCTCAGGGCTGCGGGCCCAGCGTGAGCGGCTTTGACACAGGACACAGCAGCTCCGTAGTGGGCCACCCACGCCAGTCTGCCGGGCCGCTCTGAGCCTCAGCTTTAGGCAGAACTCGCCTTGTGAGCAGGGGTTGTGGCGTGGGGGAGAGCGGCCGGGTTTGCAGCCCATTTCGGTTCCTGACTGACTGGGGACCGCTTTGGCCAAGCCTTCTTGCTCTTGTCTGCCTCTCGGCTTAACGGAAACATAACGTGGAGGGTTATTGTGGGGATTAGACCAGGTGCCCTTTCGAAGGTGGGAATGGGAGTCTGGAAATGCAGCTTCTTGGCCGTGCTGTCCCGGCCCTCCGTGCGCCGCGCCCTCTCCCCACGCTCCTGCTCGCTTGATGAACGTGGTCACCAAATGCCTCCTCCAGGCAGCCTTCTTAATCTTCTCCAAGAGCAACTCGGAGAGTTCAGGCTCTGGTAGCAGTGCGCGCAGCAAGCGACTTGTCAAAGCCGCCTTCCCTGCCGTGGCCACATAGCACACAGCGTGCGCGGGCAGACGCGGTCTCCAACTTGTCCCGTCTTGTCCACGGCCCCGAGCGGGCAGCAGGAGGCTCGTGGGTGGACGTGGCTTCGGTGGGGCTTCAGGACAACGTTGTGCACCCGGAGGTGGCTCTCTTGGGCGGCACTGAAAGGGATCCTCTGTGGATGTATGGTGGGGACCCCGGGGCGGGGGGGGGGCGCACTGTGACAACGGCCCTGGGCCCACCCGAGCCTGGACGGGGAGGTGCTTCCCCACAGCCCATCCCAGGAGGCTGCTTGGTCAGGTCCCCAGAAGGAAAGCCCGGTCCTCGGAGTGAGGTCGCTTAATTATAATGTGGTCGTGCCTGTCAGTCTCATTTCTGTAAAATGTCCTTTCTAGAAGAGGAATCTGTGGTTCGTGGATCCTTGTCAAGGACACAGCTTTATTTAGGCTTACTTTTTTGTTTGGTTTTCAATCCAACCCAGTAGACCCTCTGGGCTTTTTGCTCTGGGCCACCTGCAGGGCGAGACCAGAACTTTCGAGGGCGGTCAAAAACGCGGCTCAGTGTCTCCGTTGACGACCCCGCTCCAGCCTGCAGACCAACAAGCAGAGGCACCTGCACAGCCCGTAATGGCGAGCGGCCCTGTGCTTTTCACCTCCCTGGACACGCCCCTCCCTCGCTGCCCTGAGTGCTGCTTACCAGCCGTCTTTCCCGTTCCCTCCAGTCCTGGCCCTGGGGCTCCAGCAGAGCCGTGTTCCAGTGGGTCAGGACTGCTCGTCGGCCCGATTTCGGGAACGGAGCTGTCAGATGAGAACATGATGAATTCTCTGAAACGAAAGAGAAGTAAGAGAGCTGAAAGCATGCAGGCGTGAGAGTCGGGATTCTCTGAGTGGCTTCTGTCAAATTCCTTTGGTTGCGACCAAGGCCGTTGGCCCCGCGTCCACCTTTGCAACACACTCCGAGGAGCCTTGATGTTCTTTTGGCCGGCAGTCAGCGCTGGCTGGGGCTGAGGCCGTCACGCCAGCCAGACTTTGTGACTCAAGGAAGGTCTGGTCCCCACCCTGAGCTGGTCCGCGGACACGACAGGGCCAAGGTCTAAGTTGAAAACCGAGCACAGAGGCCATGCCCCAGGAGCAAATGCTGGCCTAACAGTTGCCAACACGCCTTTCATTTCCTTCGATTGCCCCTTCTCAAGGCGACCGGGGCCGCCGGCGCCTGCAGGAGGCGCCTCGCGTGCCTTGACCGCCCGCCTTGCCGCCCATGTGTTCCTGCCGTCCTCCAACAAGCCTGGCAGCACTCGTCACGGGGGCATTTCTAAAAGCCAGGCCTGTCCGTGCTCTGACGTGGAGCCAAGTGCGTCCCAAGCTCTGTCTGGCGGTGTCCCTCTCGTTCCTGGCGTCCCGTCGTCCTTCCTGCCTGCGCTGCCCTTCGTCCCGCCCCGACGGTGGAGCTGTGAGCCAGGGCTCCAGTGGGAGGCCCCCCACCCCCCTCCGCCTGCCTCTCCTTTGCCCCGAGGGGAACGCTATTTAAGAGCAAGGCAGGCAGACCTCCAGCGTTCGGGACACGGTCTCTCCGGGCCTCCCGGTGGCCTTTGCTGCCAGCCGCCAGCACTCACGTGTGACTTTCGAATTTCCCTCCACCCTGACAAACCTGCCGGCGCCGTCTCAGCAGCGGCCCCGCCCCAGCAGCGGCCCCACCCAGGGACAGGGTGTCCGAACTGCCAGCGGTGCTTTCCGGCAGGTCTGGCCGGGCCCCGGGAGTCACCTGCGTGAGCAGCTGGGTGCCTTTTGGCCGAGGGAGGGCTTGTTTGGGGCCCGGCCTGCCCTCGACCATGATGAAAGTTAAGTGCAGTCCCTGGGGCTTCTTTCTAATTCTTGAGGGGCCCGATGGGGGAGGCGCCCGTTCTCGGCCTCCTGCGGCGGGGTTCAGACACGGCCTCACCTAGGGGAGCGTGTGGGTGGAGGCACGGGGCCATGTCCGGCTGCTTTCTGGCCGATCCAGCATCTCCCCGGTCTGGGCCTACCCGCGTGCCTGGGAGAGACCGTCGCCGGCGACCACGCTGTGTGCTGGGAGCCCCCGGCTGCGGCCGGCCGGGCAGGCGGGCTGTGGGGCTCCGTGACACACGGGACCTGAGGCCTGGCGTCGCTGTGCGGCCCGCGGTGACGTGGCACGTCACCCTGCTTTTCTTGCCTCGCTCCTTGCCTCCCGAGCGCCTGGAACCCACGCTCGTGAACGGGTCTGGCGTTCGGGAAAGTACCAGATGAGTTCGCGAGGCCCCCGAAACACTTCCCTAGAGTGGTGAGCTCCTCCCCCGCAGCGCTCGGGCAGGACTGCGGGGGGTGCCGCACGGCCTGCCCTGTAGGAAGTGGCCACGGGGAAGAACCAGACACCCAGAGGCCCGGCTTCTGGGCCCAGCTTGCGTGACGTCGACAACGTCGTAGAGTTTCTTGGGACTCGGTGTCCTAACCTCTAGACAGACTCGTTTGGACCAGGTGTTCCCCGGGGCCTTCCCAGCCCCCAAGTTCTGAGCTTAAACCCACAGGTGTCTCCACGTTGGACACTCGGTGAAAGGCTTCGCGCTGGGCCCGAGAGAGCCCGCCCCTCGGGGGTCTCGGGGGAACTGGTGCCAGAGTCCAGGCCTCTGCGCTGGGCAGCCTGGGGCTTCCTGCCCCAGGCGACATTCAGCAGGGTTCACACAGTGAGCCACCCTGGGGCCTGTCTGCTGTTTTCATGATAGGCACGTGCCTTGGTGGGGGACGTTTAGGCCTGCTTGTCACGGGTCATGCCACACAGGTGTGTCACCCGGCCTGAGACTGCCCTTTGTCTTCCCTTTTTCTCGGCCCGTCTCCATTGCTCAAGCAGCCCGGTTGACCTGAGGACGGGTCCCCAGGGCAGGGCGCTCCTCAGGTGTGCCCCTGAGAGCAGCCGCCGGAACCCTGGGAGCCCCTAGCTCCGTGAGCGTTGGATGAGTCGGTCCCGGCAGCGGCTGTCGGTAAACCAGGCCCGTTCTCTTCCTTCTGCACTTCCTGTCGGGGCTGATGTCACCGCTCTGCAAGCCTTGTGGCCTTTTATGGACAAGAATCGCAGCGCCTCTCGCTGAGGAAGTGAGCAATAAAGCCCCCAGCAGAAGTCGGTACCTGGGGTGAAATACCTGCGGTCAGCTTTCCCCTCCTCCCACCAGAGCTGGGCCTTCTGACCCGGCTGGAAACGCCTGTCCCGCGCTGGAGGTCTGTAGCAGCTCTGAAAGGCCTCAGGGCATTTTGGGTTTAAAATAAAGTCAGGGGAGGGAATGGCCTCATCACTGAACCTGTAACTTAAAACCTTTTTTGTTGTTTTGTGGAGGGTGCACAGTGGAGGTGCAAAGGTCCTGCGGTTATTAAGGACAGCATTTCCAGGGCCTGTGCTGTACCACGTGCTTCAGGCACCCATGTCATTCAGTCCTTAAAGCAGCCCTGCTGGTGAGGTCCTGGCCTCCGATTCCAAGAGGCCAAGGGGCCAGGCACCTCCAGGGAGAGTGCAGCGTGGACGTCAGAGCCCCGTCCTCTCCTGTCGGTGCTCCAGACACGCAGAGGGCGGTTGTCCAGGTGTGCTCTGAGGAACCCTGTCTCCACCACCCAGGTGGCTCTGGTGTTTCTCTCCCGGTGTTCAAACTGGAAACTCAAGGTTTTTTCTGAGGGAAGGTTGCTCTTGAAGAGTTGAAAACAACTATAGAGAGTGTTTCTTGGGACTCAGCCCCCCCAAGTTAGGGGCTGGGGCAGGACAGGTTCAGGGATAATGCCACAGTCAGGCTAATGCCTTCATCCCGGCAGGGAGCCTGTTTCTCAGAACCGGGGTGTCTGATGGGTGCATTCCCCTGGTTCTGGGTCGTAGGGTCCCTGTCTGTCTGTCTGTCTGTCTGCATCCTGGTGTGGCGGAAGGAAGGGTGTTTTCAAAGAAGCCTTCAGTCCCTATAGGCCCAAATAAGGACTTCAATCAAAACAGAGTGGCCTGGGGATGCCTGGGTGGCTCGGTTGGTTAAATGGCCGACTTTGGCTCAGGTCATGATCTCGCAGTTAGTGAGTTCTAGCCCCGCGTCGGGCTCCGTGCTGATGGCTCAGAGCCTGGAGCCTGCTTTGCTTTGGATTCTGTGTCTCCCTGTCTCTGCACTTTCCCTGCTTCTCTCAAAAATAAATAAACATTAAAAAAAAAAAAAAAAAAAGAGCAGCCTGAATTCTGGAGTGTCTGTGTGCCACGAGGTTACTGCGTGGGGAAGGTCTTACGGAGTGCCTGTTATGGCGGGTCCCCACCGAATGCACCGGGGGTCTGGCGGAGTAAACTGAGTCAGGCCGAGAGCTGGCTGGTGGCTGAGAATTCTCACCATCCCAGCACCCAGCCCCGAGCTGAGGAACAAATCCAGAAGCACCATGAGAAGAGACACCTGCAGACCAGGGACAGCGCCTTATCCACTGCCTCCACCCGCGAGGCCGCAAGACGACAGACCCAAACCCACTGTAAAAACCGAAGAGACCTTTCCAGACTTACGGGGCCACGGTGTCCTTCACTGCAGGCAGCTGGGTTTGGGGCACCAAATGGTGGGGACAGGAGCCGAGGAGGTGAGACGGGCCTCCATTGCTTTTTCTCTGCCAAAGCACTTGCCCGAAAGAATATTCTGGCAAAGCGAATTACAACTTCTTTATAAAACGAGAGCATTGGAGTGTTCCCTCTCAGGCCGTGTTGACAGTGGCGCTTTAGGCATTGGGGGCGAAGGGCCAGGAGCAGAAGGACTGGCGATGGTGAAAAGCTTGGAGGTCGCGTAGCGTTTGGGTCTAGAGTTGGGACCTGAAGCGTGTGCAGGCCTCTGTGTGTGCGCCCGTATTTGTGTTCACGCACACCCACGTCCATAGCTGCGTGTCCACGTGCGTGCGTGTCTGCGCACACGCCCGCGTGCACGTGCGTCCACACGCAGCCCCTCCACGT
The DNA here is from genome assembly GCA_030068075.1 of Paguma larvata. Classification (NCBI taxonomy): domain Eukaryota; kingdom Metazoa; phylum Chordata; class Mammalia; order Carnivora; family Viverridae; genus Paguma; species Paguma larvata. Next base: position 11,373,324 of record CM057828.1, read on the forward strand.
CGCAGCCTGTGTTTGTGGGCCCCGCTTCCTGTTTGTCGGCAGCTCCGCGTCTGACTCCTCCTCACACAATTAGAGGAATTCCAGCCATCCCAGGGACAGGGCCTGGGCAGCCCTGGGAAAACGGTTCCTTCTGGAAGGAAAGGGAATGTTTCCTTTTATGGTAGCGGCGGCCGCTGCTGCCTTACGACTTGCCAGCACGCGCAGGTACTTTCTTGCCCGCTTGCGGAGCGGTGACTAGACATGCCCGCGGCCGGGGCCGGCCCCAGGGAGACGCAGTGGGGTGCAGGTGGGGGCGTCCGGGCCTGGGATCCCAGCCGGGTCTGTCCAGACCTTGCCGATCGCCACCCTGTCGCTAGGGGACGGGTGCCAGAAACTGCCCTGTGTTCCCCAGCCCTTAGCCCCTGCCCCCTCCCCGCCCCATCTGGCTTACGGAGACTCTGCAGAGGCTCCCTCGGCCTTTGCTCGGTCTTGAAGGACCCCGTTTGTGGGACAGTTGGGACAGGGGGCTGTGGGGAGCAAGGCTGGGGCCTGCTCTGAGATGGTGCCCAGTGTGAGCAGGGTACGGGGTGTGTGGGTGAAGGCACCTGGCTGAGTTCCCTTGCACCCCCGCACTGTTGCTATTTCTTAGGGGGCCGGAGGGAGGGCTGCAGAGGAGGGTGGGGGCCGCTGCCGTTTGTGTTGGGTGTGAGCTTATTTTTGCCTCTTTTTGTCTGGATGTCCTCTTTCCCTCCCGAGCGACCCACAGACAAGGGTCAGAGTTGGTCATGAACGCGTACTCGCTGAGATCAGGCGTGATGGAGGCTCTCCTCACGAGGAGGCGGGGGACCTAGCCGAGTGCTGTCCGTTGGTGATGAACAGCTAAATCCGTCTCCCGAGGCCACGAACACAGGGAGCCATGAGTCACTCTCCTGGTGTCCCATCCCGCGGGGCCCTGGCCGGGCAGCCGCACCCAGTGAGCGCGTCCTTCTGGGTCACCAGCATTGATTTCTGTGCCGCACCTAGTGCTAACGGTGGCAGGTGCTCCTCTGTTATTCCTCAGCTAGTGCTCCTCTGTAAGTGTTTGACTAGTGCTCCTCTGTTATTCCTCAACCTGCTACTCCTCTATTATTCCTTAGCTCGTATTCCTGTATTACCGTTTGATGAGTAGTCCTCTTATTCCTCGACCTAGCACTCCTCTGGTACTCCTCAGCTAGTGCTCCCCTGGTGCTCCTCAGCTAGTGCTCCCCTGGTGCTCCTCAGCTAGTGCTCCCCTGGTGCTCCTCAGCTGGTGCTCCCCTGGTGCTCCTCAGCTGGTGCTCCCCTGGTGCTCCTCAGCTAGTGCTCCTCTGGTGCTCCTCAGCTAGTGCTCCTCTGTTACTGGTTGACTAGTGCTCCTCTAGTGCTCCTCAGGTAGTGCTCCTCTAGTGCTCCTCAGGTAGTGCTCCTCTGGTACTCCTCAGGTAGTCCTCCTTTGGTGCTCCTCAGCTAGTGCTCCTCTGTTACTGGTTGACTAGTGCTCCTCTAGTGCTCTTCAGGTAGTGCTCCTCTGGTACTCCTCAGGTAGTCCTCCTTTGGTGCTCCTCAGCTAGTGCTCCTCTGATGCTCCTCAGCTAGTGCTCCCCTGGTGCTCCTCAGCTAGTGCTCCCCTGGTGCTCCTCAGCTAGTGCTCCTCTGGTGCTCCTCAGCTAGTGCTCCTCTGGTGCTCCTCAGGTGGTGCTCCTCAGCTAGTGCTCCTCTGGTGCTCCTCAGGTAGTGCTCCTCTGGTGCTCCTCAGCTCGTGCTCCTCTGTTACTGCTTGACTAGTGCTCCTCTGGTACTCCTCATCAAGTACTCCTGCTGCCGTGACAGTGCCACCACCGCCTGTAGTGGACACTTCACGACGGGGAAGTAAGCAGCCGAAGTTTGTGGAGTTCATTCTGTTTACATGCCAGTCCATGTCACGTGTTGTTTCTGTTTTCCATGCTAATCCCGCCAGGGAGTTAGTAGCATGTTTACTTTATGGATAAGGAACCCGAGACCCGGCATTTCAATGCCTCACCGCCGCTCAAGTATCCGTAAGCAGCTGGTCCTGGATTCAGCTAATCTGACCCCAGGGAGTTGAGGGGATCACACAGGGTGGGGTGAAAAGGGAAAAAAAAATGAGTTTGTATTCTCGGTTATTGCTTAACATGGGACACCCAGCCCCGAACCAGGTCAGCCCAAGTGCCTTCCAGCGTTTCCTTCAGACTGAGCTTTCAAAGCTGGGACGTTCCAGTTCCTCCAGCGCACAAGGGGGAGCGAGCCCTTGTGTCCTTACTTGCTAGGGGAGTCACAGCTGGGGATGGTTGTAGAAAGTCCCTGACAGCCAGGCCCAGAGACCCGGGTTGTCCCAGAAACCGGTCGGAAGCTGTGATTCTGACAGGTTCGCGTTCCTTCCCAGCTGCCCTTGAACTCGCCTCGCGGAGCACTTCCCACAGGCCAGAGCCCGCGCTGCTGCTGCTTCCATGCACGTGTGCTCATCTCCCCATCACAGAAAGGAGACCGGGGCTCCGGGAGCCTGTGCACGGGTCTGAGGTCCCACACACCCGGCGGCCGAGGTGGCGTTGTGCCCCAGCCTTGCCTGCCCGGCTCACACCCAGCCGCCTGACAATCTTGGGCCTTGTTTCTACAGCCCCCGCCCCGATGGTCAACGCACAGGGCAGGCCTCCCCTCCGCCCTCAGGGCGGCAGGCTCCTGGGGGGCTCGCTGGGGATGGGCTTTCTCAGAGGAGGTTTCCTGTGGGTGGGCGGGGCAGCGAGGGTGGGCAGTCTGAGCTCCCGGACCGGTGGGGTGGGGGGAGGCGCAGCCGCCCAGTGACGCCGGCACCCGTGAACGTCCCTTGGCCAAGTGAGGCACCGGGTCGGCAGGGCCCTCCGCGAGGGCAGTGGCCGAGGCTTTCTGCTCCTGGGTATGGGCCGTTCTTCAGAAGCCTGAGAGGGAGGCTTTTGTATCCTGCGGAAGTTAACCTGATGTCTCCTTTGTTTCAGACCGAGAGGACCAGTCCATTCTGTGCACGTAAGTGTTGCCGTCCGGGTGGCGGGGCCTGGGCGGTTCTCGCTGTGCACACTCCTCCCAGAACGCAGGCTGCTGAGCTCCGCTCCCAGCCAGGCCCCTGCCCCTTCCGCAAGGGGTGGGCCCTCAGGCCCCAGGTTTGCTGCTCCGCAGTCCCACAGCATGGCTAAGCTAGGTGTCAGGGCCAGACGTGGCCTTCCGCGCACCGTGCGGGCAGGTCCGTAGCAGAGAGGAGCAGGAGTCTTCTCCACGCGGCTCAGCTGGGAACTGCTGGGCTCCTCCAGAACGCGTTCCTTCTGGGCCTGAACCGTGGCGCTCTTTACCTGCTTCGAAGCAGGCTCCGGGGCTGCTCGCCCCGGCCCCCTGCACTTAACAAGGAGTTAAATAAACCCCATTGCCAGGGGAGTTGATGGCCCAGAACATTCCTTCAAGTGGTTTCGAAGGCATATGTGTAAGTGCTTTTGACCCCTGAGTCACCAGGGACCAGGGCGGGCAGTGGGCCTGAGTGGTCGGCCGTCGGGCCTCCAGAGGACCACGGGAAGCGGCCAGAGGGAGGATTCCAGAACTTAGCGTTTATTTGCTTGTTCCTTTTTCTGCCGCGAGGTGTTGGGTCCCTCGCTGACACCCCGCAGAACAGGAGGCAGTGGGGCAGGTGTGTGTTGGGAAAGGGACGGACTTCAAGGATTCGGCCACGGCTCCCCTGAGAACTTTCGTGCCTCTCTTGGCAGGGGTGAGTCTGGAGCCGGCAAGACGGAGAACACCAAGAAAGTCATTCAGTACCTGGCTCACGTGGCCTCCTCACACAAGAGCAAGAAAGACCAGGTGAGTGCGGGCCTTCCTCCCACGGAAGCTCCTGAGCCTCCTGAGGAAGAGCATTTAACGATTCGTAGTTCGGAGCCTTTTGGGGCATCGAGGCCGAGGCCGCACCCACTTTCCCGGGAGGCGGCAGCGTGGCCGCCTTGGGAGCGGGTCCGGTGGCAGGCAGCCCACTTCTCCCCCCTCCCGGCCTCCTAACTTTCTGAGTGGCTGTGGAACCCGGAGGCCACCAAGGTTTAGCGAAGCAGCGCCCCTGGCATTTCCGGCTAATTGCTCTGCGGCCTCCGCCCCCCAGGGCGGAAGCGAGGCGCCCAAACTTGGTTCTTAAGTTGCTGGAGACTTGAAGCCTCTCGGGCAGGCCCGCTTTTGAGTCCCCGCGTCTTCTCCCTGCTGTTGCAACGTCTCTGGGCGGACAGTCCCCCAGTGAGGAGAGAAAGGGCAACTGGAAAGTCATCTCACTTCCCTTTTTCTCCCCCTCCCTCTTGGTGGATTTTGGTCGAACCCAGCAGTGTCCTCGCTAGGTGAGCTTGCACGTTTACTGCACGTTCTGCACCGGGAATGCGTGTTCTGCCCATCGTGTGCCCTCGAATTACGTCTTTTCTCCTGAGCAGCTTTTCACTCCACACCGTTGTCACTTTCTGCGGCTAGGCCTGTCCGTGTAGGCTCGGCTCACTGACTGTCTTGGGAGGAGGGGCTGGGTGTGACACGCGGTGACCTCTCGTGCACTCTGAAATGACGGCTCCCGCAGGGCGGGTCCGGGCCCCAGCGCTGAAGCCGGTCTCGGAAACTCTGGTCGTGCCCAGAGCCCGCCGTGGGCCCGGCAGCTGTAAGGCCCCGGCGCAGAGCCCCGACCGAGGTCCAGTGGGCCAGGGACCTGCTCTCCCGGAGCCCCAGGCGTGCTCGGTGTCCGGACCAGACGGAGACGGCCGCCCCTCCCCCCACCTGCCAACCCTGTGCCAGTCGGAAGCGGTGCCCAGAAGGCCCCACGTTGGAGCTTCCCGGGGTTGGGGACGATCGGTCCTAAGCATGCCCGCGTGGTGCTCTCTCTCTCTCTCTTAAGCACACACTCGTAGGCTTCCTTGTGAAATCTGAGTGCCCATGGTGTCCCCTCGAGCCATCAGGGGAAACCGCGCCGTCTCTCCGTGGCTCCCCCTTACTGGGGAGCCGTGTGCCGCGTACGGAAGTAAGTAGTGGTGTGTGTCTCCTTGCATGCAGACCTGGGGTGTGTCCTGCCGGATGGCTTAATGAGTACGGTCTTCTGGAATCGAACCAAAAGTAACTTTTCACGTGCCAAACTTCTCAAGACACTCTAAATCTTTTTCCGCGGGGCGTCAGGAGTTATATTTAGAAACTAATAAAGTTCCTCTTGCCTCCCTCTCTCCAACCCCCATTTTCCATTCTCTTTAGGAGGCCTATTTTAAAAACAGAGCCGCGAGGTTAGGAGTCCTCTAGCTGTGGTTTTCCATCTCTGAAGTTGCAGTAAAATCCATTTCGCAACTATTTATTGAATGTTGAGTATGTGCCGGGGTCTCTGGAGGGTGACCTTGGAGCCCCTGGCCTGGAGGACGGGAGACAGGACCGCAGTTACAGAGTCGGAGCATAGACCCGTGTGCCTTAGGTCTGGGGCTCCAGCTGCGGACAGGGGACGGCAGGCCCCGGGCACTCCACGCGGAAGAGACGGCCTGCCGAGGGGGTGGGGTGATGAGTGGGAGCAAACTTGTCACATCCTATGTCTCAGGTCGCAGTGTGTGTGACAGGCACTCTGTCCCCAAGTGGAGAGATTGAATAGGTTGCCTCTGGCTTCCGATTACCGCTCAGGCCCTCCGCTGTGAAGGCCGCCGACAGCTTAGTTGAGCTCCTTGCCCGAAGCCGTACAGTGATTCTCCACACACAGCTGGGGCACGAGACACTTGAACTTGGTTTATGGCTCGTGTGTTCGGGAGCCTGTCACGGCACACATGGGGCGAGAGCTCTTCCTTGCTGTGACTCAGATGCTTATCCCAAGGCCGCCCACCGGAGCGTCCCGACCTCACTTGCCACGGGAGGGCCTGGCCTCGGCTGGGGCTGCAGGCTGCGAGGGAACGTTCCAGGTGGACTTCCGCAGGTTGAGCAGGGACCTTTGGCCGTTCTTCCTCCTCCTCCCTCTGTTTTTTATATACTAGTTGGAGGCCACTGGCAGAAGCACCAGCCAGTGAAGCCCTTCAGAAGCCGGATGGGTAATTCTAGGCTTTAGAGCATACGTTACCAACAGACCCTCATAGTGTCTTGGCATGCAGATTTTATTGAGAAATGATGGTCTCTTCTGGGCCCGATTAGGGGTCAATAAGGAAAAGCCCATAGGTTAGCCACCACCACTGCCTGCATGGAGTTCGGCTCCGGAACCTGGAGCGGCTGCTCCCTAGTTGGCCCAAGGGTCCCACGTTCCACGGCAACAGCGTGTGGTCCCAAAACAGAGACCTTAGCGATGCCTCCGAGCCAGGGCAGGCGGCAGGCTTTGGTGGGGACCGTGGTCCCATCCGTCTGCGGAAACAGGAACGGGAGTGGCTCAGACAGCCTGGCGGCCTGGCCTGTGCTTTGAGAGGAACGTTTTAGCGGGTGGGGGAGCAGCGCTCCTCCAAATTGGACTCTGTGGTCTGCCTCCGCTGACTTCGCAGGCTCGCCCGAGCCCTGCGGGTGGGGGCCCGGCGTCCCGCGCCCGCTGGTGCCCAGCACACACGTCCAGCCTGGTCGGTGGGTTAGACCCCTGCTCCTCAGCGGGGCTCCGCTGACCCTCGTTCACTTCATCTGTGTGGTGTGAAAGCAGAAGACTCCCCCGCCCCGGCAGGGGTGGGGGGGGCCCTGGCCCAGGATGGGCCGTTGCAGGAGGAGAGTCTGCCCAGGCTCCCTCCAGCCCCCGGCTCGGTGCTCCGCAGACGAGTCTCGTCTGCAGCAGGCGCGGCTGCAAGGCTGCACCCACGACTCTCCCGAGAGCTCCTGCGACTACTAGTTTTCCTTTTCATCACTCGCAGACAGCTGTTCCCGTAAAATCCTGGCTGGCGTCCAGCCTTGCTAATAAATACAAAACCCAGGCTGGCCCTCGTGTGATGTTCCCCCCCCCCCTCCCCCGCCGGGAGAACCCAGGTATTAAGGTGAACACTTGGGTTTTCCTCAGCCGCTGCACGTCATTGCCTGCGTGATGGCTGCGTCCAAAATCGATGGCGGCTGGCGGGGTAGAGCCCCAGGCAGGGCTGGGGGCGTGGCGGTGACGGATGCGCACTGGTGCCTGCTTTGCCGGTTGATAGCTGGAGGACCTCGGGGCGCCCTGTTTTGCCTACCCGGACTATCCTGACGATCCGGGGGTAGGAAGGCCTGAGGGTGTGTCTTGTCAGCCACACGGTATCGTGAGACCGCAAGCAGAGTTTATTGTTGTCGATGAACAGTTTAGGACCCGTGGCGGGCTTGCCAATCCCCGGCTCACACACCCGACTCGCTGGCAGCACGTTTGGGGGGTGGCGGGACAAGGTCCAGCAAGGAGAGTGCAGTGTTCTTCAGGACACAGATGCAATGAGCAGGTGTCTTTCATGGAGTCGATTCCTTCTCTCCTTGTCCTGTGAAAAGGGGAAAAAAATGTTGTCAGGTATCAGGGGGCGCTGAGAGGTGGGGAGAAGCCACCGTTCCTAGAGGGTGAGGGGCGCCTGCACAAGGGCAAACACGCTGCCTCTCGGTTCCCGTGCTGCTTCCTGACGCGGCCTCCAGAGTCGAACCGGGGGAGCCACCCACCTTCCCTTCCTGGGGATGCAGGTTGCTCAGTCCGGGGGACGTAAGTTCAACACCCGGCCGGAAGGTTGCTCCTGAGCGACACGGGGGCCGGGCCGCGGCTGGCGTGGCTGGAACGCAGGCTGTTCCTGGCGCGTTGGGCGTGTGGACGTGGCTGTGTCACCGCTCCCCCTGCCCGGCGGAGCAGGTTCGATGACCCGAGCCTCTGCCTGGCCTTCACCGCATCCCCGGGTTCCCTTCCAGGGCGAGTTGGAGCGGCAGCTGCTGCAGGCCAACCCCATCCTGGAGGCCTTCGGGAACGCCAAGACTGTGAAGAACGACAACTCCTCACGATTTGTGAGTAGCGGCCGGCTGCGCCCAGCTCTCGGGGCACGGGCTCCTGCCCGCAGCTTCGGCGCACGGGCCTTCCAGCTGCCGCTCTTGCCTCAAAAAGTGAGGCAGCTACGGACCTGGCGCCTCCCGTCCTGTGGCGGGGAGCAGGCTGGGGTGCGCTCCAGCTGGTGGGGACCTGCGCACGTGGCTGCTTCGGCCCAGGAGGCCAAGACCCGGGATGAGGGGGACAGTGGGCAGTTACCTGCCGGTCCCGCTCCTTGTCCGTTGTAGCCAACAGCCAGATTGAGGAGTGAGGAGCACTCCTGCGCCTCAGCGGGTGAACTTGGGCACCTCTCGACCTTGTCCTGGCCCAGGCTTTAAACAGCACAGCTTAGAGTCCTGAGTACCCACGCAGTGCAGGGCACGGCCCCCTGGCCTCCGACGTGGGCATGGTCTCTTGATGTTCCCCCTTCGAGACAGATACCGCTGGATTGGAGGCTGGGGGGCAGGGCTTCTGATCTCCTCCTCTGTCTCTCCGTAGGGCAAGTTCATTCGCATTAACTTTGATGTCAATGGCTACATCGTGGGAGCCAACATTGAGACTTGTATCCTTGGTCTGGACGGGAGGGACAAGCCCTTGATGGAGAGGAGGCTGCTTCCTGGTTCCAGCAGCTTCCCCCTCACGGGCCTGTTAGGACACTTCGCCTGTGGCTCCGGGAAGAGTACCGGAGAAGCTCGCGGAACACCCGACCCCGGGCTCAGGACCCAGTTCTGCTTTGAAAGGGATGAGACGACCGGAGACCCTCCAGTGTGGTTCCCCGAGGGGCGGGGTTCGAGTGGAGGCACTCCTTCATCTCTCCCCGGCGCGCAGGCATCGTAGCCTTGCTGGGGAGAACGTTGTGCTCTCCGTCCCCCTGTGAGAGGGGGCTCTTCACGTAGACAGGGCTCCCAAGTGCGGGAGCTGCTTGGGGACAGGCTGTACCCCCGGAAGGAGAGAGCCGAGATAGTTTGCTTTTGTTCAATGTTGCCATTTCTGCCTGGTGAAGTCCAGGCACTTTCGATGGGGGCGGGGATGGCGGGGGTTGCCTTCCGTCTTGCTCCTGCAGTTCCTTAACGTTTTCTCCAAGATCTTCTGGAGAAATCCCGTGCTATCCGCCAAGCCAAGGAGGAGCGGACCTTCCACATCTTCTACTACCTCCTGTCTGGGGCCGGAGAGCACCTGAAGAGTGAGTGGCGGGGGGCGGCCTGGCACGCGGGCTGTGGTCCTCGTTGGGCCACGCGTTCCGCCTGGGGAGTGAAAACGCCGGCCTTCCGAGACCTCGGCCTTCTGTTTTGAGCACGCTGGAGAAAAGCCAGGGCGGCCGAGTCTGCCTCTGTGAATCACGGGGCCCTGACGCTCTCGGGGACTACGTGCATGTTGGTCTCACACGCTGAGGAGAGGGCGTTCCCGGCTACTCTGTGGTTCTGGGGTACCTCAGGGCTTGGGGGTACCTCCTGTTCTCCCAAACCTCTGGTGTCCCAGTGCTGGCTGGAGCCCTGCGTACAGCACCTCCCTGACCCCCTTGGCCCTCCACCCCTCACAGCCGATCTCCTGCTGGAGCCGTACAACAAATACCGCTTCCTGTCCAACGGGCACGTCACCATCCCGGGGCAGCAGGACAAGGACATGTTCCAGGAGACCATGGAGGCCATGAGGATCATGGGCATCCCCGAAGAGGAACAAATGGGTACGAGGCCGGCCCTCCTGTGGGTGGGGGAGGGGAGGCAGGGGGCTGGGCGTCACGCCCTTGGGGGCACCGGGGCGGCCGACAGGCCTGGGGAGAGCTTCCTGTCGGCTCTGACTCTCAGGGAGTCCCGCAGCAGCCAGGAGGAAGGCCTCGGGTGTACGGGCAGCAGGACCTCGTATTGGAGTGTCGGGGTTATTTGTCCCCAGTGCTGCCGCAGGCGTTTCTGCACAGGAGACCACAGGACAGGTGCTTAACTGCTCAGGGCCTGAGTCTACTCCAGAGAGGGGAACACTCCTGCTTTGCCGGGAAGGGCCGGGGGCCGGGATCTGTGCCTTGGTGAAGTGTGGAGCACGCCTGTGTCTCCCTGTTTCCCCAGCAAGAGAGTAAAGAGGCCTTGAGGCTTTATTTTCGAAAGATCGGGGGACAGGGAGAACACATCCTGTTCTCTGACGTGAGGGCCGGAGCCACCTTGGCTCAGCCACAGACGATATGCAAATGGTGGGTACAGTTTTTGTTCAAAGAACTTTATAAAAACAGGCAGCGGGCCCTTGGGCCAGAGGCATGGCTTTGGTCCAGATTCAGGGGGTGTTAGGAGTTTTAACAGAGCTTGTGTCTAAGCATAGGGCTGCCCAAGTTGAGGTCTGCCCGAGGCCCTGACCGTGAGCCCTGCAGGGGGGCTGTGCCCACCACGTGGCTTGTCTTGTTCAGGGCCCCCATGGGGGAGTGACTGCCCCCACCCAGGGGCTTATTCCAATCCCGGCCTGCTCTGAGCTGCCTCTGGTTGCCCCCCAAGGCTTGCTGCGGGTCATCTCGGGAGTTCTTCAGCTCGGCAACATCGTCTTCAAGAAGGAGCGTAACAGCGACCAGGCGTCCATGCCCGACAACACAGGTAACGCCCGTGGGCCCATCGCTTGGAATGTGGGGCCCGGTGTCTGGGCTTGGACTCGCCCAGGAGAAGAAGTCTCGTGGGAATTCCAGACAGTCCTCTAGTTTTCATATCATGCATCTTTCTGGCTGGCTGTCACTCCGTGTTTTTTGTAAACTACACATGAGTGTGACCCGAGTGCTTCTTCGGGGAGGAAGCGTCAGAACGAGTTAGCAAAGCCCTCGATCACGTGGACAGGGTTTCCCTCACTCGTTGTGGAGGCCAAACCAGCTGTCTCGGTTAAAACCGTGATTTCTGCTGCCGCCCCGACTCCGTGCACGCCTTAGCCGTGAACACGTGAGGACCGTGAAACACTGCTGCCACGGCGCTGCCCCATGCCCGCTGCCGTTCCCCTGGGTCACTGCAAGTGACCCCACTTAAGCGACCAGCCCTAATGTACCCTCCTTAGGGGCTTTTGAAAAAACTTAACACATGGGTGTCTGGATCGTAAGAGATGTTTCCGTGGGATGTGTGCCGTTGCGCCCCTTAGCGGGGTTGGTGGTGACTCCTCACAGCGTCTTTGTGGGTGGGACGCACTTCCGTGCTGTGTGGCCGGGGTCGTGCGGAGGAACGGGTGCTGGGCCCCCAGGTGGGGCGCGTGCCTCCCGGCCGCTCGCGGCTGGTGAGGGTGCAGGTCGCCATGGCTGCTGGGTCTAACGGGAGAGCCGGGGACTCCGTGCCCTGCCGAGGTCGTCCCGCTAATGACTGCTCAGCCACCACCTCGCGCTTGAGTCGAGGGACTGGTTCTCTCGGCGTTAATTAAAACTTCTCTCCCTTCCCTTCCTTACTCTTTGGAAAATACCAGCTGCCCAAAAAGTGTCCCACCTCCTGGGTATCAACGTGACGGATTTCACCAGAGGAATCCTGACCCCGCGCATCAAGGTGGGACGGGACTACGTCCAGAAGGCGCAGACTAAGGAACAGGTACGCCCTCTGGCTGGGAGGATGGCGCAGTGTGGGGGGCGTGGGGGGGGCGCTTCCTTAGCAGGGTCGCTGTGGCGGCCGCTCTGGGGCCTGCTCTGGGCCTCTGTTGTGCTAGGCACCTGGCCCGGTTCCTCATTCAGTCCTCACAGCAGCTCGGGGAGCAGGGGGGTGTTTACCCCCAGTGAGAACATGAGGAGACTGTTCCTGGGTTCAGTATGCTGCCAGGGCCCAGCGGCCCGAGGCCCCTCGCCGCGGAAGGGCCGTCTGTACTAGTTGTGGCTCTTGGCGCCAGGTCGACATCAAGACCGATTGGTCGGCGAGTGTGGAGGCAGGTCCTGTTCTGGTAGAGAGCGAAGCGAGAACTTGCTGTTTGTCTAGCACAACCCGTTCTGGTGCCGGCCGGCAGCGGCCTTCCAAGCCCGTGCCCAGCGGCCGGCCTCCACCACCTGCTGTCTCGTTGCGCGTGGTGAGAGACGGCAGCTTCTTCCCGGAGCTGCGGCCTCCCCGCGGGAGCCGAACTCCCTCCCCGCCAGGCCCCTGGTGGTGCACCTTTGAAGGTGCTACTCCCGTCTCTCAAAGATACTCTCCAGTTCACTCTTCCCTGAGGGTGCTGTCTGCTGTACCCGCACACTGGTGGCAGAGCCATCCCAGCACAGCCAAGAACATTGCTCTTCAAAGACAGCGTGCATAATTGTCACTAACTGTTCATTTCTCTAACAATGAACATTTTTTAAAATATTTATTTGTATTTGAGAGAGAGAGTGCGCATGAGCGAGTGCAGAGGAGGGGCAGAGAGACAGAGACAGAATCTGAAGCAGGCTTCAGGCTGTAAACTGCAAGCTGTCAGCACAGAGCCCAACGCGGGGCTCGAATTCACAAGCTGTGAGATCATGACCTGAGCCAGAGCTGGACGCTCAACCGACTGAGCCACCCAGGCGCCCCTCTTCTTTTTTTTAATGTTTATTTATTTTGAGAGAGAGAGAGAGCACACTCACAAGCAGGGGTGGGACACGGAGAGAGGGGGACGGAGGATCCAAAGCAGGCTCCCGGCTCCGTGCTGACAGCAGAGAGCCCGATGCGGGGCTAGAACCCACGAGCAAGGAGATCATGACCTGAGCTGAAGTCAGACGCTCAACCGACTGAGCCACCCAGGTGCCCCCATTTCCCTAATAATTTAAAAAAACCCTTTATTTTTCTATGACGGAACTACTACTACATGAATACTGAAGATGCTGAAATACAGGAAAGTCTAGAGTAAAGAAGAAACTGTCATAGTTCTAGCCAGTGACAGTTACCGGGCAGTTCTTTATTTCCGGCAAGGCTTTTTCTTTCTAAAACTTAGCTGTCACCCTGGCTGCTTTTGGAACTGTTCAAGCATTTGCAAACTAGAATAGGGTAATGAGCCTATGTGCCCATTGCTCAGGCAGCTTCAAGAGTCACTGACTCCTGGCCAGTCTTGGCTCATCATTAATCTTGTTCCCCCCTGCCCCTTCATGCACTGTTTGAAGGAAACCTCATACTTTTATCATTTTTTTCTGTAGATAGCTTGAAATGTCCCCGTTTATTTTAGTTTTTATTTTAATGTTTTTTATTACTTATTTTTGAGAGAGAGAGAGCATGAGCAGGGAAGGGGCAGAGGAAGAGGGGGACAGAGGATCCAAAGCGGGCTCTGCCCTGACAGCAGAGAGCCCATGTGGGGCTTGAACTCACGAACCTCGAGATCATGACCTGAGCCGAAGTTAGGTGGTCAACCGACTGAGCCACCCGGGTGCCCCATATCCCCATTTATTTGGGGGAAAAATTTTTTTTTTATTGTTTATTTATTTTTGAGAGAGAGGAGAGAGACAGAGTGTGAGTGGGACAGGGGCAGAGAGAGAGGGAGACACAGAATCCGAAGCAGGCTCCAGGCCCTGAGCCATCAGCACAGAGCCCGATGTGGGGCTCGAACTCACAAATGTGAGATCATGACCTGAGCCGAAGTCAGACGGATGCTCAACTGACTGAGCCACCCAGGGGCCCCAATCCTCACTTATGTTAGAACAGTTTTTGCAGATATCTTTCTAAGTACTTAATTATTGGGTATTTTGTCATTATGAAGAACACCGTGGTGACCATATTTGCCTGTGAAGCTGCTTTTCCATCCTCAGGGCTGTTTCTCAGGGGGAGGGCCCTGCAGGGCGAATTCCTGGAGCAAAGGGTTACACGGTTTGAAGGCTCCTTGTATGTGACATTCTGTTCCCCTGGGTGTGTCCCCTCCCTTCCCCCACCAGGCCGACTTTGCCATCGAGGCCCTGGCCAAGGCCACCTATGAGCGAATGTTCCGCTGGCTGGTGCTGCGGATCAACAAGGCTCTGGACAAGACCAAGAGGCAGGGCGCCTCTTTCATCGGGATCCTGGACATCGCCGGCTTCGAGATCTTCGATGTGAGCCCCTCCCTCGTGCCCCCGGGGCCACCTTCCCCCTGGCTGGGAATCTTCTTTCCCGTGGCCCCACGGGAATCTGAGCAGGCCACCTCCCCCGTCACGTGGAGACCGGAGACACTGGTTGGGCGTATTTTAAGTTTACTTATTAAGCGTGTCCGCTCCCAGCCAGCAGTGCTAGAGAGAACGGGACCGGTTAGCTGCCGTTCTGTTCGTGGGCGGGCGCTTTCTGAGATTTTACTCTTTCGGCAACTGTTTATTGGGTGTCGGGACAAGACACCGTCTCTGCCCGGAAAGACGGTGGTCTGGTTGGAAGAAATGATAATTACAGTAGGTCAGAGGTTCTTACCCTGGGATCCGTGGCAGATCTCGGAGAGGCCGTTAACTTCGGGGGAGGCGGGGAATTCTCTCTCTATTTCTCACTAACGTCTCAAAGCGACGCATTTCGTTTTCATTGTGATTCGAGCAACATGTCAAAACCACAGTTGCCCGAGCAGGGCTTGGGGTCTGCCTCCCGTGGAGATCCGATGTGTGCCCGTCACAGCGGTCGTTGGGGGGATGCTGCAACGTCATTGGTGTCCATCCACTTTCAGCCAGCCCGTGCTTGTTAATGAGGAAGCGCGGCGTGTTAGTACGTCACGGCGCTCGGATAATTCCATTTCGACCTAACCCCTCTCCTTCAGAAACTGTTTTATTCATTTTCAAGCATTGTTCTGAGAGAGGTCCTGCCAGGCTGCTAGAAGGGTCCGCGGGTCCCACAAAAGGGTTTGATGAGGGAAGGCGCCGGCCCATCCAGAACCCCCGGGCTCCCCAGGGCCAGCGCGGAGCCGCTCAGCGCCCGCCCCCTCCTTCCCGAGGCGCTGCGGCCCCCTCTGACGCGGCCTCCTCCTTGCAGCTCAACTCCTTCGAGCAGCTGTGCATCAACTACACCAACGAGAAGCTGCAGCAGCTCTTCAACCACACCATGTTCATCCTGGAGCAGGAGGAGTACCAGCGTGAGGGCATCGAGTGGAACTTCATCGACTTCGGCCTCGACCTGCAGCCCTGCATCGACCTCATCGAGAAGCCCGTAAGAGCCAGGCCTGCTCAGACCCAGACCCGGCTGGTCCCTCGGCCGCGCACGGCGGGGCCCGCGCCTCGCCTCCCGCTCCGGGTTGGCTGGGGGGGGCGGTCTGGCTCCTCTCCCCGTCGGTGTAGGTCACGGGCTCAGACCTGCGGCCCGGGAGCCTCGCCCGGCTGCCCACCAGGTGGGGGTGTGGCTGGCGCCCAAGTGTCCAGTCTTCAGTCCCAGGAGACCACCCAGTGTTTACCTGAGGGGTGGGCGCCACAAGCCTTTCTTTGTCTTACGGAAACAGGCCTGCTTTTTAGGTCGTAACATCGTGTCCCCAGATGCGTCTGCTGTAGCGTAGACCGGGCACACCGGGGCGTGGAGCGCTGTCCCCTGGACAGGTGCTGAAGCGCCCCTGTCAGGACTGGCTCAGCACGAGAGCTCCCACCCCGAGCGCTGGCTGTTGGTGGGTGGCGGTGGCCAGGGAGGCGTCCCCTCTTCCTTCACTCCATAGTGAAAGCTCTTGGCCGGGTGCCGTTGGGTTCGAGGTTGGACAGGCTGTGCTCTGTAACGGAGCCTGAGCTGTTTCTTTCTCCGGGTTCCCGCCTGACGGGATTAAAGCGCTGAACTCTCATCTTCCCGGAGTCCTGAGCTGCGGAAAACGGGCACACCAGAGTTACACCGAACCGCTAAGTAGTCGGAAAGGCCTGGGAAGAAGTTTGTGCTTTTGGAAGTACTAGTCAAGGCGGGGAGCGGGGGTTGAAAGACTCCACGATCCTAGCGTGAAGCAATTCATTTTTGTGATGAGTCGGTTTTTTTGTTTTTTGTTTTTTTAAATCAGTTGAGCTTTCCAATGAACAAGATTCCATCTGGCTTCGAGTCTTGTCAGCCAGTCTGCAGTGTTTGAGTCGCTTTCTTTTCTTTTTTTTTTTTAACGTTTATTTTTGAGAGACATAGAGACAGAGCATGAGCAGGGGAAGGGCAGAGAGAGAGGGAGACACAGAATCTGAAGCAGGCTCCAGGCTCTGATGAGCCGTCAGCACAGAGCCCGACGCGGGGCTCGAACCCACAGACCGTGAGATCATGACCTGAGCCGAAGTCGGCTGCTCAACCGACTGAGCCACCCAGGTGCTTGATTTGCTTTCTTATCAATTGAGTGTACTTGGGGCTTCCTCGGAGGACTTGACCTAAGTGTCACATCTCACCACATAGCGGTGCAGACACAGCGTGTGGGGCAGTGTCTCAGGGTGACTCCAGGGGCAGAGGCACCTGTGAGGACAGCCTCTGGGCATGCGGTCACGGCATACACCCACCAGACCTCCCGGGGGTTTCCAGGGCACTAAGGTGGAGAAACTCCATGACGGACCCTCTGGTTGAGGTGTGTCAGCCACAGACTAGACCCCAGAAGTTTCTTCTTAACTTAGAACTCTTTTTTTTTTTTTTTAATGTTTATTTTTGAGAGAGAGAAAGGATCCCAAGTGGGCTCTGTGCTGACAGCAGACAGTCTGATGTGGGGTTTGAATTCATAAACTGTGACATCATGACCTGGGCCAAAGTCAGACGCTTGACCGACTGAGCTGCCCAGGCGTCCTTAAACTAGAACTCTTGAGTCAAGTTGCGTTGATGCTTCTTTTTACCCTCAGTGTGGGGGCGCATGCCGCCCCCCTTCTACCGAGATTCCGGGGATTCTGAACACTGACCTTTGCCTTCCTGGGAGGGCAGGGGTAGGGTGCGCCCCCAGGGCGGGCTTCACCCGTGTGATGCTGAGCATTTCCCAGGCCGGCCCCCCTGGCATCCTGGCCCTGCTGGACGAGGAATGCTGGTTCCCCAAAGCCACCGACAAGAGCTTCGTGGAGAAGGTGGTACAGGAGCAGGGCACCCACCCCAAGTTCCAGAAGCCCAAGCAGCTGAAGGACAAAGCGGACTTCTGCATCATCCACTACGCGGGCAAGGTGAGGGGCGCGCATGCACAGGAAGGTCCCGGCTGGACCTTCTCTGGATGGGGGGAGGCTTCCGTCTAGGCCGAGGAGCTGGGCAGCCCAGGGACAGGGGCAGGGGACACTGCTCATCTAGTGACTCACCAGCAGTGTGCCTAGACTCTTGAATTAGAACCCTCACTCGTTACACGGTATGACTTTGGGCTGGTTAACATCTCTGAGCCTTGATTGCCTCATCTGGAAAACGGGCAACGGCCGCCCTGCTGGGTAACATGTATTTGATGAGCTTGTGAAGCCCATGACAGCACAGGTCAGTGCCGTAGGGCAGGGCCGCTCGCCCCTGCGCTACTGACCTTGGGGGCCGGACCCTGTACATGGTCCGGGACTGTCATGTGCTTTGTGGGACGTTAGCAGCACTCCTGGCTTCTGGCCACCAGAGGTCAGCAGCAGTCTCCCTAGACGGGACAAAAATGTCTCTAGCCTTCGCCAAACATGGGGTGGGCACGGTCGTCCCGGTGCAGGGCCACCACTGCAGGTGACGGCTTTGTTAGTGCCGAGTCTGCTCGGCCACAGAGTGGCACAGCTGCCCTCATACCTGACCGAGGAGCGTACCCTGAGTCCACAGAAGTCTCTGCTTAGGACAAAGCTGGTTTCAGCAAGTTCTGCGTTGCTTGCTTGAAGCCCCTGACTAGGAGCACGTGGGGCTTCCGGCGAGGAGAGCCACGCGCCTACAGAGCGCTGACCCTGCCCCTGCCCCATGCTCCCCCACGCTCCCCCACGCTGCCCGGCCGCTCCCACTCGGCCCACCTGGTCCCTACAGCCGCTGAAGCACGCAGCTCTTGCCTTTTAAACTACTCATTAAAAAACCCTGTTTCTATAGTGACCTAAGGGAATGTCCGTGAGCCTGTGTTTCCACCCCCACCTCTGTTGGAAATGCACCTGCAGACGCTTCCGGGCTCTTACTGCGGTTTTACTTACCACGCAAAATAGCGGGCGTCCCCGAGCGACGAAAGTGGCCACGCGTGTCCACGCTTGGGCTGCGGCACCGCAGCTTCTGGGAGAAGCCTACTGGCTGTGCCCAGGTGGCCACGCGGCCACGACGCTGTCTCTGGGGCTTTGTCATCTCCCAGGAGGTGACTCTGCTCCTAGGGAACAAGAAGCCAGCGTCACATGCCTCCTCGTCGACAGCCGCGCACGTGTGGGAGAGCTGCCAGGAGGGGCTGCGGAGGAGCAGCGGCCCGAGAGCAGGGGTCCCCTCTGCGCGGTGCCGTGCGTTAGGGAGCGGGAAGCCAAGGTGGCCTGCACACCGTCTGTATTGTTCGGGGAATCTCCACGGCGAAAGTAACAGTGGATGCCTCGTTCACGGATTTCAGGAAAGAGAACAATAGCGCGAGCTCAAAGACACTCGGCCATCCTGGAGAAAACAAAAAACAAAACAATAAACCCCCCCCAAATCCTTATTCTGTTACCAAAAACAAATACTGGAACATTTTGGTTATGTCCTGCTGGGGTTGTTTCCGTTATGTTTGTATTACCCGGAAAAAAAAAAAAATTAGTGACGGAGTATTCTCCATTAGCTGCAACACAGACTTCTTAGCCAGTCCCCCGCGGCCGGAGGTCCGTGTCCGCAGGGTTTCGCTCTCCCGCGTCACACCGCGCCGCACCGCCCTAGCCTCTCCTCGTTTCTGTCTCGGGGAAGGAGCTACCAGCTCAGGGGGTGTTGGCGTTGTTAAGCTTCTCCCCCTCCCCCGCCGTGTCCCCCCCGCCGCGCCCCCGCGGGGCCGGCTCGTTGTCGGGGCGTAGCGAGAGCGCGTGCCCCCCGAGCAGCCTGTGACCGCGGCCCCGCCTCCTGCAGGTGGATTACAAAGCCGACGAGTGGCTGATGAAGAACATGGACCCCCTGAACGACAACATCGCCACGCTTCTGCACCAGTCCTCCGACAAGTTCGTCTCGGAGCTGTGGAAGGATGGTACGCCCCTCGCCCCCCGCCCCCCCCCCCCCCCCCCCTCCCCCCGCCTCTCCCGCCTCTTCCCTGCGGCCCGGGACGCGCCCCGCGCCGCCCTCCATCCCCGCCGCTCCTCAGCCGGCCGGTGGCTCTGGGCTTGTTCTCTTTCCTCGTTTCCGTCGGTTCCTCCTTTCCGCCTGCCTGGTTTTGCTTTAACCTCTCTGTTGCAGAGATGCAGAGCACTCAGAGAGCCTATTTCTATCAGCGCTTTCCCATTCTCCACCTAGAACCAGGTGACTGGCCACCCGGAGGGGTGCCCCTTGTGTGTGGTGCGTCCGGGGCCGCGTGAGACGCGCTTCTGCTGATTTTCTCAGCCCTGCCGTTGGCTCCTCCTGCCTGCCTGCCTCTCCCCTTCCCCAGCCCGGCCCCTGGCTCGTGGGCAGGCTGTCAACGTTGATCTCTGGGGATCTCGAAAGCGTGAACGCGTGTGTGCTCCGCCGAGATGCTTGTGAAATGCTGCTTGAATGGCCGTGCCGCCTCAGCATGAGACCTCGGTGTTGCACGTCCCGCGTGTGTGCGCCTGAAGGCTAAGGTCGCATCTGTGCGTTCGTGCCGCGTTCTTAGCGGGGCCTGCTCCTTCGGGGCCGGGCCTCTAGGGGGCAGGATGCGCTCACATCAAACGACCAATTATTATGGGGCACGTCCGACCTTCCTCCGGGCGATCTGAGGGGCCACAAGCCACCCACTCCCGGGAAGCCCTCGGTAGCCAGTAACATGGGCCCGGGGTTCCTAAGGCCAAAAACGCCTCCCTTTTTCATTGATTGGATCATTGAGCCTGTCCTCACTCCCCGCTTCTGTCTTGAGCACCTGTGTTTTTGGCTGTCTTCAAGTAAAAACTGGAGGTATGGCAACAAAGGAATAGGAAACAGACTTCGTCACAGACTCCTTAGCTTCTACAGCCAGCAGCGGAAGCCCTCAGCTTTAATGTTGGCTCTTGCTTAAGACTGACCTCAAACCACTGGCCAGTTGGGTTTGCTTGTTACTTCGGTCTCACCTGTGAGGAAGTGGTTCCTTCATCGCTCTGGGCGTGGGCCACGGCGGCAAGGGCTGCTTCCCTGGAGGGCGTCTTAGATGACGGAGACCCGGCAAGGCGCAAGAGCAGGCGGGGCCTTCAGACTTCAGAATACGCGTTGTCAGTACTAGTTCTTGAGATCTCTCTGCTCCCGACGCCTCATGCTGCTCTGGGCCCCTGGTGTAGGGAGCTTTGCACGGGAGGCTTCCGGACAGAGAGGGAATCATCTGGAATCCTATAGACAATGGCAGGTAGCTTTACGGCTCCCACTGTCTAACTCCTAGCTCTGTGCTCTTTGGTAAAGGTCCGTGGGAATTCCGAATACTGATTTTTTTTTTTTTTTTGGTCTGGTTGGTTTGTTTTTTTTTTTTCCAGTTTATTTATTTTGAGAGACAAAGAGAGAAAGCTAGTGGATTAGGGGCAGAGAGGCTGAGAGAATTCCAAGCAGATGCAGCACTGTTAGTGCAGAGCCTGATGCGGGGCTCGAACTCACGAACTGTGAGATCGCGGCCTGAGCTGAAATCAGGAGTCAGAGGCTCCACCGACTCAGGCACCCAAGCGCCCCTGTGTGTTTGTATTTTTAACAGGACCGTGGGGCTAGAGGATCCTGTAGGCGAGGTTTTAACCCCTCCTTAGAACCGGCCTAGTGGAATAGCGTGGTAGCTTTATCGCCTCTCTCTGGGAGCAGGAGCTCCCACAGTGGGCTGAAGATGGAGAACATGAGCGTGGGGTCGGCCTCGGCTCCCTTCGTGGCTTAGCAGGCTCTCCAAACCCTCCGCTGCCCCCTGTTCACAACGCCAAGTTTGCTGAACGTTCGCGGTTGACCTTAGCTCTCTGTGTGGATTCTAAGCAGAAGCGGCCCCGCTGCTCCGTAGTCCCTCCTCCTCCCGCCCAGGTGGCCCGCGGGGTACTCACGTGTTCTTCGGGTGGTCTCCACAGTGGACCGCATCGTCGGCCTGGACCAGGTGGCCGGCATGTCGGAGACGGCGCTGCCCGGGGCCTTCAAGACGCGGAAGGGCATGTTCCGCACTGTGGGGCAGCTCTACAAGGAGCAGCTGGCCAAGCTGATGGCCACGCTGCGGAACACCAACCCCAACTTCGTCCGCTGCATCATCCCCAACCACGAGAAGAAGGTGCGGGTGCCGGGCCCCTGTCTGCGCCCCTGAGTGGAACTGTTCCTCCCCGCGCGCCCCGAGAGCCTCGGCGCAGGCCCCGTGCTGGTTGGCACGAGGCGCTCTTAGCAGACGGGCGGCAGGGGCAGCTGCCTTCCTGCCGAGGCGTCCCCATCCCCCCGTGGCCTTTCCCATACCCGGGTCGGGTCCCGTGGCCGCCCAGACCCGAGGGCTGCAGCGACGCCCGATCCCAGGGGTGTTTCCTGCATCGAGTCCGGAGGGGCCTCGCCCTGCCGTTCTCCATCAGGCCTACCCGCCGAGGCGAGACCACATCCGCGTCTCTCTCTCTCTCTCTCTCTCTCTCTCTCTCCAGGCTGGCAAGCTGGACCCCCACCTGGTGCTGGACCAGCTGCGCTGCAACGGCGTGCTGGAAGGCATCCGCATCTGCCGCCAGGGCTTCCCCAACAGGGTGGTCTTCCAGGAGTTCCGGCAGCGGTGAGCCTCGGCCCGGAGCCTGCGTCCCCCCGGGTGGGGCGCTCGGGCAGGGGAGCCGTCCTCCCCTCCCATGAAGAGCTGCGGTCCGGCCGCTCCCGTTCCTTCTCCGGGCCGCCCTCTGTGAGAGAAGGGATTCCCCCATCTCATAGCGAAGCGGAGGTTGTCTTGTTGGCTTTTATTCCTAGTGACTGGGAGGCATTGCTGCCAGTAGAGGAGCTAGAAAGAGAGATTCAAAAGGGCTCAGCCAGACACGGGGCGGCGGAGGAACTCGGTAGAAGTGGAGAGTGCAGCGCCCTGCGGCTTCTGGCCGTGTGTGCAGGGAGCAATGTCGATGACACCGTCCTATTTGCCTCGTGACTGCGCTCGGTGCCAGCCCTGTTTCTGGGACCATCTGCGCATTAGAGGCCCTGCAGCACCCCGGGGGGAGAAGGGGAGCGTGGCCTTCCCGGGTTACAGATTCGGACACTGGGCGGTTAGCAGTTGGGGAGCCCGACCTAAAGCTCGCCCTCGAGTGGCCAAAACAGTCCACTGTGAGTTTCTGTTCACTTTCTGGAAAACTCGCAGCCTTTCTGGGGCCGTTCAGTCTAACAAAAGAGCAGGTGGGATGTGCCGAGTGTCTTCCTTCCTCGGGAGACTTGGGGAGAGAAGCCTACGTGCACCGCCCCGTAGGGACCGTCCTCCGCTCTCCACGCATCCCAGGCCACGTGGAATCCAAGCAAGGGGGGAACTGACCAGGCTTCTTTTTCCCTCAGATATGAGATCCTGACCCCCAATGCCATTCCTAAGGGCTTCATGGACGGGAAGCAGGCGTGCGTCCTCATGGTGAGTAGGGCTGCCGCCTGTGCCGCCCTGTGGGGGCGGGACCGGGGTGGGTGGGCGCCCGTGCGCCCGGACAAGGGCTCCTTTCACCTCATGACGCCCGCGCTCTGTGGTTCTGCTCTTGCTCCGGTCCTGATTCTGCCGGGTGCTGTGAACGGCGGCCCCCTCGGCCCCCGGATGGTCAGGGACGGTGTGGAGGACCAGGGCCTGTGGAGGACACCAGCGCTGTGGCCATGGCAGGCCTCTGCTGTGGGCGGGGCCCTTCCCCTGGGGCGCGTTCTCTCTGGGGTGCTTTCTTGCTCGTATCTCCTCTGAGCGTCACGCCCAGCGTGGTCGGCAGGGGGTGCTTCCCCCCCAGGGGAGCGGGCCCGGAGCACGGCAGCTGCCCCTACCCGCGCAGTCCCCGCTTCCGGACGTTTCCCCTCGGCCCCTAGAGCAGGGCCTGATGTGCTGTGGGCACTCGGAACTCTGCTGGCACGAAGGACGGCCCACGGCGACGCGGGCAGAGCCGGGCCCCGATCCCACGCTGTCGCACTTCCTACTTTGTAGACAGCCTGTTGTTCCTGACGGTCCAGGGTTAGCGGCCACTGCCTTCTGTTTCCTTTACTTGGCATTCTTCCCAAAGAGGAGGGAGGTTGGGCCGGGGGGTTGGCGGAAAGAGAAGAGGGAAGAAGGAATTTGACTCCTACTACACGGGAGGCTGATGGGGAGGCGGGGTAGGAGGGAGGAGACCGCTCCCCGCTGTCCCACGCTCCCCAGCCCGTGGGACAGAAGGCGTGATCGGTGGAGGCTGTCTGGGCCACCCTTTCTCCGGGAGACTGTTGGTGGCTGTCTAGGTTAAGGTGCCCACACTGGCTCTGCCCCACTCTTCCCTTCACCTTCCGGGATAACCAGGACCATCTGTGGGCCCCGAAACTCGCTCGGACTCCACTCTGCCCTTTGCAACCTCTGCCTTTTCAGAGCTAGTGCGAAGTCCTTCTCTCCCAGGAAGACAGGCAGCCCATTGCCGGTGGGTTAACAAGAGAGCCTAGTGCCGTATCGAAACCGCTCGGCGATGGCACTGCCCACTGAGATCTGTCCGTACGCAGTACGCGTGGCCCCAGGCTAAGCACTTTGCTCTCCTGGTCAGTTCCCACAGATGTCCTGGGGAGGAGGCGCTATTATTTGCTTTATTTGTTCGCTGTTTTTAAAAAAATTAAAGCATTATTCCCATTTTGTAGCTGAGAAAGTGTGGGCTCATAGAGGTTCAAGCCCCAGGTCACCTAATGAGCGTTTGGTGCTGGGCTTGGCCGGACCCGGAGCGTGTCCTTGTCCTGGGTGAGGACGGTGACGCCATTCAGCCACCTCTCTCTGAGGGCAGCGCAGCTGGGCGTTGGTGGTCCGTGATTGCAGTGTGCGGGGACAGGAGGTCGAAGGAGAAAAGATCTTTAGGTCCCTTTAACGTCGGTTCTGTGTTTTTCTGCCGTCTCACGCGTCACTGTGCCCTGTGTGGGAAGCCACCCGTCCCTCCTCCCGGCATCCTCCCAGCCTGCTTTCTGTGGCACCGGGGGAGAGGCAGCCGCTGGCGGACAGCCTCTCTGGGACGGACCGCTGGCTCTCGGCGTTGCTCCGGGGCCGCGTGGTGGCATGAGGTGAATGGCCCGCCCTGTTCCCGTCTAGATCAAAGCCTTGGAGCTGGACAGCAACCTGTACCGCATTGGCCAGAGCAAGGTCTTCTTCCGGGCCGGCGTGCTGGCCCACCTGGAGGAGGAGCGGGACCTGAAGATCACCGATGTCATCATCGGGTTCCAGGCCTGCTGCAGGGGCTACCTGGCCAGGAAGTAAGTCGTCAGAGGGGCCTGGGATGCCCTGACGCCGGCCGGGGGTCCAGGGGACGCCCACGGGGAGCTCCCTGCTCCCTGCCTCCTGGGTTTATGTCTGAGGTTTAAGGTGACTGGCTGGGAACCGGGTGAGTCTGTGCTTGGATTTGCCCGCCCAGACAGTCCTGCTTACCCTTCCTCATGTGGACGTGATGCCCAGAGCCCAGCTGTCCCCAGAGTCCCCTGTGCTCCCGGGGCCCGGGGACTGTCCTTGAGTTCAGAGCAGCTCCTTTGAGAGTCGGGCTCAGCTGCTGCAGGACCGCGGGTGTGGGAGCTCCACATTAGTCTCCGGACCCGTGTCTGTGCTGAGGGACACGGTCCACGTGACCCGTGAGCACTGGGAGACAGAAGAGGGGTTCGTGGTATTGGAGTCACGGGGCCTTCATTTACCCAAACGCCCTGAGTCGACACCTTGAGGCCACCTTTGCAGGACATCCACTGCTGACGTTTTCAGTCAGAAGCCCCCGACAGTGGGTGGCAGGGGGGCGGGAAGCTGAAGTCAGTACGTCTACTCGACGACCAGCCGTCACGCTTGACTCGGGTCTAGTTAGCTCACGAGGGGCTTCCCCCTCTCGAGCCCGCTTTTCCCTCGGTGAAGGAGGGCGGCCTGGGTCCTTGCCGCCCTCTGCGGGGTCACCCACGGGACTCAGCCCGGAGGCCAGGTCTCTTCTCTACACTCGCGTCCGGAGGCCCGTGGTCCCCCGCCCTGACCGTGTCCGTCCACGCAGGGCCTTCGCCAAGCGGCAGCAGCAGCTGACGGCCATGAAGGTCCTGCAGCGGAACTGCGCCGCCTACCTGAAGCTGCGCAACTGGCAGTGGTGGCGGCTCTTCACCAAGGTGAGTTCCGGGAGGGGGCCCCGCCTCCCTGCACCCCGGTGGGCGCTCTGCCAGCCCCTGTCGCGGCGGAGGGGACAGCGGCCTCACGGTGGCCTCTGTGTGGGACTCCTGCCCCGGGGGTGGCTCCCCGCCTGCGTGAGCCCGAGGCGGTCCCGCCCTGTGAGGTCTGAGTGTGTGACCCGTGTCGGGGCTGGTGCTCGAGGCCCAGCCTGCTGTCAGGCCCAGTCTTGTATCTTATATTTTCCGTTGAGACTGCCTTCATGAGCATCAGTTTTTAGAAGGTAGCACATTGTTCGCTGGAGACGTTTCGTATTTTATTGGGCCTCTCTCCCCGCGGTGTTTCTTCAGCACAGGCGAGGGGAAGGCCTCGAGTTTCGGCCAGGACGGGCACCCTCAGCCGCGCACCTCTGCCTCCCTCTCCTCTTCCAGGTCAAGCCGCTGCTGCAGGTGAGCCGGCAGGAGGAGGAGATGATGGCCAAGGAGGAGGAGCTGGTGAAGGTCCGGGAGAAGCAGCTGGCGGCCGAGAACAGGCTCACGGAGATGGAGACGCTCCAGTCCCAGGTAGGGACCCGCAGGCCTGGCCCCGGGCAGTTCGAGCCGCCGCTCCCGGTGCTGCCACCTGCTGGCCGCCAGCCCGCGGGGCACGTTTGGAGTTTAAGATGTTTATGGTTATTGTAAACTGCGTTCATCTCTCTGCAGCCCGTGTTCCGGGTTCTGTGATGTAGGGAGGGCCCCCCTGGGATGGGAGGCCCCGGAGTGCTAGGTTAGCCTCTCTGGGCCTGCTCCCGGGGTTCGCGGCGCACAGCTCCCGGAGTAGCGGTGAAGGATAAAGAACGCGATGTCTAGGAAGCCCCTGGGAGCCTGAGCACCCTCGGGACGGGAACCGCTCTCGTCGGCGCGGCCTCCTCCCCGTGGAAGCCGGGCGAGAGAGCGCCTGGCCCCGAGCCCCCCGAGGAGGTCGCAGGGGGCTCACGTGTTCCGCCTGCTCTCCGCAGCTCATGGCGGAGAAGTTGCAGCTGCAGGAGCAGCTCCAGGCGGAAACGGAACTGTGCGCGGAGGCCGAGGAGCTCCGGGCCCGGCTGACCGCCAAGAAGCAGGAGCTGGAGGAGATCTGCCATGACCTGGAGGCCCGGGTGGAGGAGGAGGAGGAGCGCTGCCAGCACCTGCAGGCCGAGAAGAAGAAGATGCAGCAGAACATCCAGGTAGAGGAGGGGCGGCCGACGCGGGAGGGCCGGTGCCGGACGTGGGGCAGACGTGGGGCGGCGGGGCGGCCCTGGGGCCGGGCAGCGGTCAGCAGGCTCCGTCAGTGCTGCCAGGGAGGCCTCAGGCCTATCTAGTCTCCCTGCCCCGGTCCTCGCTGCGGTTGGTGTGGGGAACTGGGCGGGATCGGCTCGGTCTTACTCGTGGCAGCACCCCGGAACGAGGGGCCGCACGACCGTACTGGGTCTCTCGTCCCCGAACCCCAGTTTTACAGACAGAACCCTACAAGCGGGGGAGGGGAGGCGTGTCTCAGCCACGGGGCTGGGTCTGTGCGGCCTGCCACCCCTTATGGTCTCCCCGGCGCCGCACTAGGAACTGGAGGAGCAGCTGGAGGAGGAGGAGAGTGCCCGCCAGAAGCTGCAGCTGGAGAAGGTGACCACCGAGGCCAAGCTGAAGAAGCTGGAGGAGGACCAGATCATCATGGAAGACCAGAACTGCAAGCTGGCCAAGGTGAGGCCCCGAGCGCCGAGACGCGGGGCCGAAGAGCCTGAGCGGCCGGGCGCGGGCGGCTCTAGGCCCGCTGCCGCCTCCCTCCCACCTGCGGCATTGGCAGACCCAGTGTCTGCTTCGTCCCGGTCACTGCCGCCCTTCCGGAGCGTCCGTGTCCTCCGGGCGTCAGCGTCCCGTTAGAAGGGTTGTTTCTCACAGCAGAGCGGGGCCCACGGGGAAGGTTTGGCCTCTGTTCTCAGTAAAGCTCCTCACCGACTCCTGAGACTTGTAGCCGAGCCCTCTGTGGGCTTTCCACACCTTGGTGGCTCAGTGTCGCGGCGCGGGAGCCCTCCTCCGGCCGTCTCCAGGGTGGTGGCTCTTTCAGAGCCAAGTCGGGTCCCTGTCAGAGTCCGCCAGTGCGCAGATCAAAGCCCAGAGGTGTGACGTTAGGACCCCAGCGGTGGCCACGCAGCAGGAAGTGAGGACAGCAGCCGGGGTTGTCTGGGAGCACGAGAAAGGGGGAGGTCACAGCCCACCCAGTGGACGAGTGCGGGGCACAGAGAGGGTGGCATCATCGTGTCTGAATCCCCTTGCCAATGCTAGTTGCCTCCTGGATGCCGTGCTAACCTGAGCCCAGAGGGGTGACACAGGTCCAGGAAGGCCTTGGGGACCCACGTTTGTAGATCCTCAGAAAGCTTATCCAGCTCTTTCAAGGGACGTTAGTGACCTTTCAAAATTATCCTTTGATCCTGGAACCGCTAGTGAATGGAGTATTTAAGGCCCACCCTTTCATACAAGCCTGAATTTCCAAGCCAGCCACACTTTGAGGAAAGCTGAAATGTTCTGTGCTCCACTGACTTTAAGCTCTGACCCCTCCCTCCCCACAGGAAAAGAAGCTTCTGGAAGACAGAATAGCGGAGTTTACCACCAACCTCATGGAAGAGGAGGAGAAATCCAAGAGCCTTGCCAAACTCAAGAACAAGCACGAGGCGATGATCACCGACCTGGAAGGTGAGAGGGCGGTGGGCGGGGCCCGACGGGACCGGGAGCCCCCCTCCAGGGCCAGCCTGGGCCTCGGTGCCGTCCCTACGGGAGCCACGGGCCGGGCCGGGGAGGGGTGGGACCCTACGTGAAGAGCTCTCGAGAGAACGATTTGGCATATCCCTGTTATCCTGTACCATGAGCTGAGGGGTTCTGGGTGTGACCCGAGGCCTGCCACTTTCCCAGCCGTGTCATCCCGTCTGCTCGAGTTTCTCTTCCCTCCAAGGGGGACACAGCGAGCAGGCGGCCATGGGGACTAAACTAAATCACACGCACAGACACGCTGTGTGTTTTCTGCTGGACAGATGCTGAGAGAATCCGTTGCTTCATGTGGGGCAGGGTGACAATTGTGCCTGTGCCTCCCTGGGACCCTAGAGGAGGATAGCATAGAAGACAGGTCTCTGTCTGTGTGAGGACTTCACACCCCGCCTCTGGAGAGGCATGGACGGCAGAGGGAGAGGGGAAAGGGCACTGCTGGGGGCGCTCTGAGCTCGTGCCAGAAACCTCAGCTCCCTTGGCGGAGACACGGGGCAGCCCAGCGTGTCCGGATGTAGGGCCCAAACTGGCCAGGCTGACCAGCAGGAGGGCTTTCCCGGCCCCCCGCTGCCCCTTCACGTTTGTATGGGGCGAGCAGGGTCAGACCGGCCAGGGGAAGCGAGGTGCTGACAGAGGTCTCCCTCCAGAACAGCGTGAAACACTCAGCCATCCAGGCGTAGGCGGGCACAGCCCCAGGCAGGCGCACACAGAGAGGGTCTGGTTAGTTTGACCCTGGTGAGTGTTAGCAAAGATATGAAACAGTCCGAGAGAGAGAGAGAGAGAGAGAGAGAGACACACACACACACACACACGGCTGGTGGGAACATAAGCTGGTAGGCAGACTTGATCCCTCCGGCGTTGCCGAGTGAAGTTGAAGCTTCACGTGCCTACAACCAACATGACGCTCCCGGCAGCACCGTTCTGAGGGCACACAGTGAGCGCACCCCGAATGCGCATCAGCTACAGGACACGCAGATGAGCCGCGGTACGTTCGCACAACGGAACATTCTACTGGCCCACGTGGGTCAATTGCAGTGATGCTTCCCTTGCTGAATCTCAAGGTCATGCTATTGAGTGACAGGCGAGTCGAGGAATGAAAGTCGCTAACACTTAGGGAGCACGGAGCCTGGGTTCGGAGTCGTAAGTGTAGATGCTAATGCTCACGAGCCTCGCCACCTCATGAGGCAGATTGTGTCACTGTCCTTGTGATTCAGATGACACTCAGCAGGCTTGAGGGATTATCCGAGTGACGTCCTAGTGGAGATAGTAAAGCCGGACATTGGACCGCGACCCCCATATGCTCACGGGATAGAGTTCGCACAGGACGTCCCTCATGTAATTTAAGTTCTTGAAAAAGTAAACGTATTTTTTAGGGAGACAGACATGCTACAGCTTTAAAAACAAAGGAACTGTGAACCCAGTCTTCAGGGAGAGTAGGTCCCTGGCGGGGAGGTCAGCAGGGTCTGTGGGGGGGGCCCTGGACTTGGCAGCTCGCGGGCTCTTCACCCAAGCGTTGGGTACGAGTGTCTGCGTGTCCTGATCCTTTAAGGCTCACAGGTGGTACAGGACAAAAACTCAGTGTTTTATGTAAAAATGGAAAACAAAGACGGAAAACCCGGCGGGCTCTGAGGGCTGTGGCGGGTGTTCCCGCGCTTCCTCCCCAGAGCGCCTCCGGAGGGAGGAGAAGCAGCGTCAGGAGCTGGAGAAGACCCGCCGGAAGCTGGAGGGAGACTCCACCGACCTCAGCGACCAGATCGCCGAGCTGCAGGCCCAGATCGCCGAGCTCAAGATGCAGCTGGCCAAGAAAGAGGAGGAGCTGCAGGCGGCACTGGCCAGGTGAGGGCAGCGACCCCGCCCGCCGCCCCGGTCGCCTTGGGGCCGTTGCACCGCAAGACCCGTCCTGTCCGCTAAAAGCACGCGTGCGGCTTCTTCCCAAAGCCACCCGCGACGCCACCCAACCCCCATAGACCTTCCCTCTCTTGCATTTTTGAATTTACTGGCTACAGGCATGCTTACAGAAAAGAAAAAAGGCTTTGTCTTAGGTTCATGACAGAATTGAGCAGAAGGTGCACAGAAATCTCATAGACCCCTTCCCCACCCCCCCATCCCCCGCCCACGGCCTCCCCCGCTGTCTCGTCCCAGGCCCACGTGGCACATTTGTTGCATTTCGTGGACCTGCACGGAGACGTGACTGTCACTCACACCTTATCTACGGCACCTTCGTGTTTCTACTCAGTTGCTGTGACGATGGGCCGTAACATTTTATTTCCTTTTTGGTTTTCACTTAATTCTTCTTTTATTTTTTTATGCTTGGAGCATTGAGTTTCCGTTTGGAAAATGAAGTGAGTCTTCTGTGAGAAGGTCTCAGAGTGGTTTTGCTCCTAAACCTTCTGGAAGCTTCAGATGTTGTTTTTGCAGACAGGAGCACCTAAGAGCCATGGTTAGGACTTCCAGAAGTGGCTTCCGCTGCTCGTCTCCGAAGCCTCTTCTGCAGGTTCTGCTCCCCCGAGGCGGAAAGGGCCCCCTCCTGATGTCCGTGGTCTCTTTGGCAGAGTGGAGGAGGAAGCTACCCAGAAGAACATGGCCCTAAAGAAGATTCGAGAGCTGGAATCACAGATTTCCGAACTCCAGGAAGACCTGGAGTCTGAGCGAGCTTCTCGGAATAAAGCTGAGAAGCAGAAGCGGGACCTCGGGGAGGAGCTGGAGGCTCTGAAAACGGAGCTGGAGGACACTCTGGACTCCACGGCTGCCCAGCAGGAGCTCAGGTGCGCCATGCGGCCAAGGGGCCACGTCACTGGGGTCGGGGGCAGGTGGCAGGGAGAGGGAGGCCGGAAAGAGGGGGCCGTGTCACGAGGCAGGGAAGATGATACCCCCTTCGCAGCTCCCAGCTAGGGTGTTGAAAAATCTGGCTTGGAGTTTGGGTGAGGCCAGGGTGGGCTGTAAGGGTGAAAGGGCACGGGTTTCTCCACAAAGTGGGTCTGCGAGCCTGAGCTGGAGGATGCACCGTGAGGAAGGAGGACCCTGGGCGGCAAGGCTGGGGCGGCCGCTGCCCCTTGCCGGCATGTCTCCAACCAGGGAAGAAGAGCCCGGGGTGGCACGCCCAGCCCCGGTCTCCGTCCTGAGGGTGCTTCTCTCCAGGTCCAAACGCGAACAGGAAGTGAACATCCTGAAGAAGACCCTCGAGGAAGAGGCCAAGACCCACGAGGCGCAGATCCAGGAGATGAGGCAGAAGCACTCGCAGGCGGTGGAGGAGCTGGCGGAGCAGCTAGAGCAGACCAAGCGGGTGCGTGGGCCTCCCCGGGGCCGCCTCCACGACTGGGGGCGGTGCCGGGCTGCTGGCGGGGGCCAATCTGCGGCTGGGGGCGGTACCGGGCTGCTGGCGGGGGCCAATCTGCGGCTGGGGGCGGTGCCAGGCTGCTGGCAGGGGCCAATCCGCGACTGGGGGCGGTGCCGGGCTGCTGGCGGGGGCCAATCGGCGACTGGGGGTGGTGCCAGGCTGCTGGCAGGGGCCAATCCGTGACTGGGGGCGGTGCCGGGCTGCTGGCGGGGGCCAATCTGCGGCTGGGGGCGGTGCCGGGCTGCTGGCAGGGGCCAATCCGCGACTGGGGGCGGTGCCGGGCTGCTGGCGGGAGGGGGGGGAGGCCCCCTGGAGACTGCTGCCCCTGGGGCCAGGCCTGCAGAGCAGAGCCTCTGTGCCTCGGTTTCCCCATCTGTAGGGGAGGTCTGCAAATACGTGAGAGGTGGAGCTGATGACAGGTAGAATATGTGAACAATAAGGGCTCAGTAAGTTCTTCAAGAATTATCATTGGAATTTTGCTTAGGGCTCCACCAGGCCAGAAAGCCTCAAGCGATTAGAGTGGCCTGGTGCTGAGTGTCAGAGGGCCTTAGGGTTTTCTGTAGAGCACTGGTCAGCTGGCTCTCGGTGGGAAGCCCTGGGCTGCTCACTCCGCCAGTCTTGGGCAGGCGGCTGGGCCAGGCAGTTCTCTGCGTGCTGCACGGTCTGCGTGCTGCGGGTCCCAGCACCAAGCCACTCTTGACTTCGGCTCGAGAATATTCTGAGGCCCGCGTGGTGTTCTCAGAAGCATGCCTTGTCCACCTGCGCCCCTTCTGGGGAAGGCTTTCCTTGCCCTTCAGCTTTTCTCACCTGACACGCCTTCAAGTTCATATGG
The DNA here is from genome assembly GCA_030068075.1 of Paguma larvata. Lineage (NCBI taxonomy): Eukaryota > Metazoa > Chordata > Mammalia > Carnivora > Viverridae > Paguma > Paguma larvata. The sequence continues at coordinate 11,405,273 of CM057828.1, forward strand.
CTCCCCTCGAACCTGTCTGCGACCCTGCAGCCAGCTCAGTGCAGAGCAGAATGGGTGTATACAGTTGAGTCTGTAGATGCCACTTTTATAATTTTTAGAAGATTGTTAGGTTATTACCCGGAAGATCAAATTTCAAAGAGGCTTTACTGGAAGCCTGACTCTGAATGGTTATTATAATTTCCCTCACCTTATAATAATGTCGCCAAAGTCATAGTATATGAAGCACGAAAACACCTCACACTTGAATGTCCCCTCTGCCCGGTGAGGGAGGCTGGGCAGGGATCGTTTCAGAAGGGAGAACACGTGCCGAACGCCCCATCCAGCTGGGCAGTGATGGACTGGGCCCGGCCTTCCGGGTCCGCAGCTCTTGTCCACACGCCGTCCCCTGAAACCGCCCGATGCCGTCTTCACTGCAGAAGCAGCGGATTCTGCCTCTGGACCTGGCGCTTCCCCCGGCCCCGTTAGGAAGAGCAGCCTCGTGCCAGGGCACAGACGCCCCTTTGCACATCTTTGCCTTCGTTCCCACCAGGTGAAAGCCAACCTGGAGAAGGCGAAGCAGACCCTGGAGAATGAGCGAGGGGAGCTGGCCAACGAGGTGAAGGTCCTGCTGCAGGGCAAAGGGGACTCCGAGCACAAGCGGAAGAAGACGGAGGCCCAGCTGCAGGAGCTGCAGGTGAAGTTCAACGAGGGAGAGCGAGTGCGCACGGAGCTGGCCGACAAGGTCACCAAGCTGCAGGTGAGGCCTCCGCTGGGACCCCGGGCCTGGGCGGGGGTGCCTTCGACGGCAACTCAGGTCCACCTGGGCCCGAGAGCCGAAGTGGGGCCAGAGCAGTCACAGTCCCTGTCCCTGGTCTCTCCCGTCCCCGGGCAGGTCGAGCTGGACAATGTGACAGGTCTCCTCACCCAGTCTGACAGCAAGTCCAGCAAACTCACCAAGGACTTCTCTGCGCTGGAGTCCCAGCTGCAGGACACACAGGTAAGGATGGCGGCCGGTTCCTGACCCGGCCCCTTCCCGGGAGGACCCCAAGGCCCTGTGGCATCCGCTGCCCCAGCTCATCTGATGACCCGTCCTCCCCTGTAGCCACGGGGTCTCTGGGTCCTCCTGGCCCCCCAGCTGTCCCCCGAATCAGAGGGATGGGCTCCTCTGCCCTGTCGAGGGTGTGGGGCCCAGGAGGCTCTGACCCGGCACCCCCTGAGCCCCGGCCCCCCGCTCGTCCTCGGTGTAGGAGCTGCTGCAGGAGGAGAACCGGCAGAAGCTGGGCCTGAGCACGAAGCTGAAGCAGATGGAGGATGAGAAGAACTCCTTCAAGGAGCAGCTGGAAGAGGAGGAGGAGGCCAAGCGGAACCTGGAGAAGCAGATCGCCACCCTCCACGCCCAGGTTCAGTGCCGGCTCCCCCTCCGCGCCCCGGGCCGCCCGGATGACCCAGGGACACCGGCCGGATTCTGCAGGCTGCCGGGTTTCCGGCGGCCTGCACGTTGGACACCCAGGCCCGTCCCGAGCCGGGCGCCCTCTCTCAGGGACTTCCCGCCCTCCCCAGCCAGCGCTCGTAGCCGGGGGGCCCAGGCAGAATTCAGGGATCCGTGACCTTGGGTGCAGGAGACACCACATCTGTCGTTCCACCGGTCCGGCTGACATTTAGCGTTTTCTTGCGTTACGAATGTAGGCAGTAAGCCATGACCGCAGCAGTGCTGGGGTTCACTAGAAACCGCCACTCACCGTGTCGGAGCCGAGCCAGGGCTCTGGGGACGCCACTTCAGGAGCTGGCGTCAGATGTGCTACCTGAGCAGCACAGGGGTCACTGTGTCCGGTGTAAAAAAGCACCCAGCAACTGCACTTCTCTGTACCGGTTTACTTGGTGGACCTATATATTTTATGCCTGTTAAAGCATCGTTAGAAGGACGCCATAGTCTATCTCTAGACTCTCAAAGCGTCTGCAAACAGAACTAGATCAAGAGCCCCGTTCTGTATCCCGTCTCGGGACTTCAGTGTGCCGGGCCAGAGGATCCGTCCCACCTCCTCGGGGTGGCCCAGAGCCCTGTTACAGGCCGGGCGGCAGCAGCCGGCGTGCGTGCGGGGCGGCAGCTGTGTCTCCGGGTGCAGGGAGGGGCGGCACGGGTGTCTGTGGCACTCCGGCCTCCAGCGGACTGTGTCCGTGGGGAGAGGCCGATGGAGGAGCCGCCCCTCCGGGCCCGTCTCTGTAAAGTAACGCTTGGTGGACGTCACAACTGGGGGGCCTCCCCCTGGCCCGTACCTTCTAGGCAGGGGCCCTCTGTGGAAACCCCGTTTCTCTCGCCCCGGTGGACGAGGGACATTCCCGTGACGGCCCCCCCCCCATCACGGAGTAGCGGGCAGGCACGAGCACGGGGCTGTCTCCCTAACTCCGCGCTCCTGTCCAGGTGACAGACATGAGGAAGAAGATGGATGACAGCGTGGGGTGCCTGGAGGTCGCGGAGGAGGCCAAGAGGAAACTCCAGAAGGACCTGGAGGGGCTGGGCCAGCGCTACGAGGAGAAGGCGGCCGCCTACGACAAGCTGGAGAAGACGAAGACGCGGCTGCAGCAGGAGCTGGACGACCTGCTCGTGGACCTGGATCACCAGCGCCAGACTGCCTCCAACCTGGAGAAGAAGCAGAAGAAGTTCGACCAGGTGCGGGCCGCGCGGCGCCCCCTCGCGTGGGAGGGGCTCTGGGGTCCCCCTGGGGGCAGGGCGTCTCTTCCCCTTTCCAGTGTCTGTCCTACATCTTTCAGATGGCCTGTAAGGAATCGGATTTACTGTTAGCCGGGACATTTTTTCTTCTTAAGTAAACACCGCCCCCAACGTGGGGCTCGAACTCCCCATCCCGAGATCAAGAGTCGCGCGTCCTACCGACTGAGCCGCCAGGCGCCGCTATCAGTTAGGATTCTTATTTACGTGTCATACCTCCGAGGCAGCTTACAAGACACAGACCGTGAGCTGGGATAGAAAAACAGTCAGGGGTCGGCTCAACCGGCCAGGTGCGGCCCTGCGCCTGTTGCTGGGGGCGAAGGTGCCTTAGATTGAGCCACGCCCCTTCACGTGCCAGGGTCTCCAGCCGCTTTCGCGGTTTCACAGCAGAGCCCTGCAGAATCTCAAGCATTCACCGTCTGGCCCTTTAAGAAGCAGGTCGGGGACAAAGAGGTGTTGGGGTGGAGGGAGCAGGAAGGTGGGGAAATAAGGCCTGGCCACGGGTGGGCCTGCGTGGAGAGTGGACACCAGGAACTTGAACTTAAACGGGCATCCTTCGTGAGAGCCCCAGGTGGGATCTGGGCCTCTCAGCAGCCAGACTGACATCCTTTTTAGGGGAAACGCCAACCGGCTGTGGAGGAGAGCGCAGCCTTTCCTGGTTCTGGGTGGGGAAGGCGTCCTGTGGCTTCTCATGGAAGGGATGCCATGGAACCCGCAGAACCGCGATTCGTAAATGGTAGATGCTCTAAGCAGATTCCAGAGCGCGCTGGCAGACGCGAGCTCTGCCCTCCTCTGGTTACGAGGACACGCTGGGTGGCGCGCGCCACACTTGGAGCCGGCCGGGCGTCCCCAGGCGGTGGCCTGTGCCTGCTCTTCGTGGTCCCCTCCCTTCGGACCGGCGCCCGGGGCCCTGATCCCCCGAGGAATTTGGGGTCTGGGTGCTTTGCCCGCCTGAGGTCAGCAGGCTCACGGTGACCGCCTCTACTCCAGCTGCTGGCCGAGGAGAAGACCATCTCCGCCAAGTACGCGGAGGAGCGCGACCGGGCCGAGGCGGAGGCCCGCGAGAAGGAGACCAAGGCGCTGTCGCTGGCCCGGGCCCTGGAGGAGGCCATGGAGCAGAAGGCGGAGCTGGAGCGGCTCAACAAGCAGTTCCGCACGGAGATGGAGGACCTCATGAGCTCCAAGGACGACGTCGGCAAGAGCGTGAGTGCCGAGTCGGCCGCTGTCGGGGGGGAGGGGGAGGGGGGTGGTCCCCAGCCGGGACGCGTCACCGGGGCCGAGCACGTCGTCCCTCCGCTTCTGATGCGGTTCCCTTGGGGGGCAGGTGCACGAGCTGGAGAAGTCCAAGCGGGCCCTGGAGCAGCAGGTGGAGGAGATGAAGACCCAGCTGGAGGAGCTGGAGGACGAGCTGCAGGCCACCGAGGACGCCAAGCTGCGGCTGGAGGTCAACCTGCAGGCCATGAAGGCCCAGTTCGAGCGGGACCTGCAGGGCCGCGACGAGCAGAGCGAGGAGAAGAAGAAGCAGCTGGTCAGACAGGTGCGCACGGCCCTCCTGCCACCCTTCCCCTGGGCAGGTGCGGGTGCGGGTGTGGCTCTGGGCCGAGGTGGGCAGGGCCACCCCCCTCCCCCCCAGTTTCTGGCCGGCTTCCTTTCTCCTTCCTCTCCCTGGGTTGTGTTGGGCTCCTTGTCCACTCCTCCCGTATCCTTACGTTCCGGTCCTTTGTCATTGGGGTCAGGGACCCTCTCTTTTACGGTCAGTAATCTTTCTCGGCCCCTGGAGGCCCCGAGTAGCCTGCCTGGGCTTGAGCGGAGCAGGGTCTGGGGGCGGCTGCAGCCGCCTGAGCCGTCCGCCTGGCCCCCAGGTGCGGGAGATGGAGGCAGAGCTGGAGGACGAGAGGAAGCAGCGCTCGATGGCGGTGGCCGCTCGGAAGAAGCTGGAGATGGACCTGAAGGACCTGGAGGCCCACATCGACTCCGCCAACAAGAACCGGGAGGAAGCCATCAAGCAGCTGCGGAAGCTGCAGGTGAGGGCAGGCCGGGCCCCGCTGGGCACGGCCGCACCTGCAGCGCTGGCCTCACGGCGGGCCGGGACACTAGGGGGGTGCTGGTGAGTGCCAAGGGGCGTCACCTTCCCCCTCCGAGGAAGGACTTGAGTGCCCTTAGCCCCATCTCACAGGTGGGGACTCAGAGGCCCAGAGGTTAAGTGGAAGCAAAACAGAAACAAAGTTGCATTAACATCATGGACTTTGCCTGCATTAAACAAAGACAGGAATCCATGTAGACCTGGAAACGCAATGACGCAATGACGTTAGGAAAGTAGTCACCTGGTAGCAGATTTCCAGAGTACACCAGATCTGTTTACCACGTACCCACCCGATCCAGCCTGAGTGGGTTCGAGTGGACGGCGATGGAAGGTTCCGAGCTGAGCGCAGAACCCCACGTGCAGCACAGAGCACAGAACGCATACTTGGAAAATTCTCACCAGTACTTAAAGTTCACAAATTTTATTTACTTACATAATTTTAGTTTTTATCTAATTTATTAAAAGTTTTTTAAATGTTTCTTTATTTTCGAGAGAGGGATAGAAATAGAGCACGAGCAGGGGAGAGGCAGAGAGAGAGGGAGACACAGAATCCGAAGCAGGATCCAGGGTCTGAGCGGTCAGCACACAGCCCGATGCGGGGCTCAAACTCACGAACTGTGAGATCATGGCCTGAGCCAAGGTCGGACGCTCAACCCACTGAGCCACCCAGGTTCCTCCCATAACCTTTTTCTTATAGTAAATTCAGTATAGTTGATGTACAGTGTTATACAGTTAAATCACAGGAGATAAACAAAGGAGAGGTTCCTGCCTATAGTCTGGGTGACCTGACAGGTGGGCGTTGACCTAGAGCAGTGGGTGGCCAGAGCTGCAGACCCCAGTCAAGAGGAAGTTGTGCAAGGTGAAACCCAAATAGCAGCTGGAACTAATGTGTAACGACTGACTAACACTGCCAGAGCTATTCTCTGTACTCTTAGTGACCGAAAAACGTGTAAAAAGGACACAGGGTAAAAAGAGACATTTGTCTTTCTTAATTTGCCCTTTCACCGTCGAGTCGGTTAAATATGGCGTCCGGCTGAGAACCAGCCTCAGGTGCCTGTGGGTGGGGGGTCCGTGCGAGGGGTGGCGGCTGGGGTGCCAAGGCTCTGCTGCCCACCGCAGGCCCAGATGAAGGACTACATGCGGGAGCTGGAAGACACGCGCGCCTCCCGCGAGGAGATCCTGGCGCAGGCCAAGGAGAACGAGAAGAAGCTGAAGAGCATGGAGGCCGAGATGATCCAGTTGCAGGAGGTGGGCGGGGCCTGAGGGCGGGGCCAGGGGCGGGGCTCAGGAGCGCTCAGGGGCGCTGCCCTCCGGCCAGCAGGGGGCAGCCGAGGGCCTCCGCCCGGCCAGCCTGGGTCACCAGGCGCTGCTGGCAAGGATTGAGCCCAACTCCAGCAGTGGGGTGGGGTGGTTCTTGCTTTATGAAAGAATTCCCCGCGGGGTTTCATTAAGTAGCAAGGCTCCCTGGTGTGATTAAAACGTGTGTGTGAATTAAATTGTCACCATTCGGGGCTGGCTCCCTTGCTTGAAATGAGGCTTAGTGGTAATCACCGCCTCCTGCTGGGAGTTGGCGCCTGTCGAGGAGGGTTCTTCTCCAACGCTCATGCACGGCATGTCCCCCCCGCCACTGCCTTTTCTGTCACACGTGAGGGGCATAGTTCTAAAGCCTTCCGTGGGCCCTAGGCAGTCTCCTGTAGCATAAGCCGACTGGCTACCTGGTGGCCCTACCTGGGCCAGGTGTCCAGGCATGTCCTGGTCCAGTCTTACCTGATGGCTGCGCTCTCCTGCCTGGGCCCGGGGGAGGTCACGTGTGGTCTCTGTTGAGGCTTTCAGAGCCCTCAGCTCACTTGGCATTCAGAGCCCCCATGCCCTCACCCTAATCAAATCCCTGCCTTATCCCCCCAACTTCTGGTCTCCCTAGAACACAGAGGAACCAGTGTATCCATTAGGGCAGGATAGTTTCTTATTTCCATCCCCAGCATACAGCCTGGTTCTTAACACTTACATTAGAGAGGCTTTGCAAACAGGCGGTGCCTAAGCTGCGGTCTCAGAATGAATCAGCCCTGTGAGCTAGAGGGGCTCATGAGGAAGGGCCAGGGATTCCAGGAACCTGGTGTGTGCAGAGTACCAGGAACGGGGGAGGGGGCTTGCGGGGCTTTGGGCTGCCCCAGGGCTCACAGTCCGGGTTCCCGTGGCAGGAACTGGCAGCTGCCGAACGTGCCAAGCGCCAGGCCCAGCAGGAGCGGGACGAGCTGGCCGACGAGATTGCCAACAGCAGCGGCAAAGGGTGAGCGGTGGCGTGGCGTGTCCGGCTGAGGGCTGCGGGGGGCGGGGGGGCTTCTTCTGGGACGGGCCCCTTCTCACTTTTCCCTGCCCTCTCCCAGAGCCCTGGCCTTGGAGGAGAAGCGGCGCCTGGAGGCCCGCATCGCCCAGCTGGAGGAGGAGCTGGAGGAGGAGCAGGGCAACACGGAGCTGGTGAACGACCGGCTGAAGAAGGCCAACCTGCAGGTGGGCGGGGGCCGGGGCTGCCCGGCATTCCTTCCACACGAGGCTCCACTCCTCGCCGACGGCGGCTGGCGGAAGCCGAGCGCCCGCAGTGCTTAGGGGAGCGCGTCCTGGACCCCGGCTCCCTTTCTGGGGAGGACCCAGAGCTCGCGGCCCCAGGGCCTGGTGTTATCAGGGGCCCCACGTGTGCCCCAGCCAGGGTCCCCAGCCTTCCTCGGGTCACCGGCCCTCCTTCCCACAGATCGACCAGATCAACACCGACCTGAACCTCGAGCGCAGCCACGCCCAGAAAAACGAGAACGCGCGGCAGCAGCTGGAGCGCCAGAACAAGGAGCTCAAGGTCAAGTTGCAGGAGATGGAGGGCACCGTCAAGTCCAAATACAAGGCTTCCATCGCCGCCCTCGAGGCCAAGATCGCACAGCTGGAGGAGCAGCTGGACAACGAGACCAAGTAGGTGCCCCTGCGAGTCGCTTCACGGGGCAGAGTAGGAGCCGGCGGGCCACCTCCGCAGCGGGGGCTGACGCAGACAGAGGTGGGGGTTCCCGGGGGGCCACACTGGGCCCCACATCTCAATTCCCTTTTCCTGGCTACACATACGCCTGGACTATGTCACCTCCCTCCCTGAGCCTGTTTCCTCGTCTGTGAAACGGGGCTGGTTGCAGCGCCTCCCGAAGGGGACCCAGCGTGTCATGGGGGTTCAGTGGAGACCGCCCGGCTCGGCCTGGGGGCCCCCCTGTGGGGGAAATGCCCGCAAGGCCCCAGAACAAGGCTGTCCAGCTGGTGGCCAGTGGCCGGACCCTTGCCTAAGGGAGGGGCCCTGAGCCGCTGCGTCTGTGCCTCGCAGGGAGCGCCAGGCGGCCTGCAAGCAGGTGCGTCGGGCCGAGAAGAAGCTCAAGGACGTGCTGCTGCAGGTGGATGACGAGCGGAGGAACGCCGAGCAGTTCAAGGACCAGGTGTGTGCGCGCGCGCGGGGCCGCCCGGCCGGCGGCTGGCGAGGGGCCCCCCGGGCCTCCCGCGGCCGAGCGCCTAACCGGGGGCCGCCGGCCGCACGTCTCCGCAGGCTGACAAGGCCTCCACCCGCCTGAAGCAGCTCAAGCGGCAGCTGGAGGAGGCGGAGGAGGAGGCCCAGCGGGCCAACGCCTCCCGCCGGAAGCTGCAGCGCGAGCTGGAAGATGCCACCGAGACGGCCGACGCCATGAACCGCGAGGTCAGCTCCCTCAAGAACAAGCTGCGGTGAGTCCCGCCGCCCCGGTCCCCTCGACGCCGTCCTTTCTCCTCCTGAAAGATAGCCTGCTCGAAGGGCGTGTGTCAGAAAACTCGGCTCCCAAACCTGGTTCCGTCCGTCAGCTAGATGTGGGCCGCCGCCCGGCCTTCTGAGTGCACCGTGACCTCCGGGCGACTCGTGCCCGTCTCGGCTGAAAACTCTGTTCCCGTGGCTGCTCTCCTAAACCCGGCGGGAACGCTTCCGTGCTGCAGTTTTTGCGTTAGAAGTTGCTGGAAGTGCCCGGGCCGGTCCCCACCTACGCGCTGGGTGCCTTGTAGACATTTGCCGAGTGAGTCCCGGTGCCCGTTCCGAGGCCCGTGCCCGCCAGGAGGGCCACCCTGCGTTTCTCGAGGAGCGGGTCCGTTCAAGAAGTCCCAGCCGGTGGGAGGCGGGGGGTCTCTTCAGCGTTTCCCCCTTCCTGTCTCCTTTTTTTTTTTTAATATTTTTTAAAGTTTTAATTTTTTAATTAAAAAAAATTTTTTATTGTTTATTTATTTTTGAGAGAGAGAAACAGAGAGCAAACGAGGGAAGGTCAGAGAGAGAGAGAGAGAGAGAGAGAGAGAGAGAGGGAGACAGAATCCGCAGGAGGCTCCAGGCTCTGCGCTGCCCTCACAGAGCCCGTCGCAGGGCCTGAACTCAGGAGCTGTGAGACCACGACCTGAGCCAAAGTCAGACGCTCAACCGACGGAGCCCCCCAGGCGCCCCTCTAGTTGCTTTTGCGCTAAAGGAGATACGAAGTGGTTCAGTGTCTGACTTTGCCTGGAGCCCTACCTTGTTTGCTCTCTGTTTCTCTCTCTCAAAAATAAAAACATTAAAAAATTAAAAAAAAAAAACAAAAAACAAGAGCGGATGTTCTAGTCAGTGCTTGATGCTTTCTTGCACGTAACCGGAAGAGGGTGCCGGTGTTTGTGGACCATGTGGTTATTCTGGGTCTCGGTTTCACCTGTTTGGTACCAGTTTGAGCCAAGGGAGGCATTTGGCAGAAGGGGACTCTGTCCGCTACTGGGCCTTCTTCCCTGCCAACCAGTGCCAACTTCCTGTTGTTTGTACCAGTGTCTTGGGTTAAAGCAGGGGGCCGTGTCCCCGAGGCTCCCTGTCGCTTCTCCCTGTGGGGTATTAGGGCCTCGTGTGCCCCTAAAGATCGCTTTGAAACACGGGAGCTGAATCCGGCCAGCCCTGCTGACCCTGTGCCTCTGCCCCCAGGCGAGGGGACCTGCCGTTCGTCGTGCCCCGCCGGACGGCCCGGAAAGGTGCTGGCGACTGCTCGGATGAGGAGGTGGACGGCAGAGCCGACGGGGCCGAGGCCAAGGCTGCCGAGTAACCTGTCCTCCCGCTGCCCCGGATGGATGGACCGACCGACGGACGACTCCACCTCCCCTTCCTTGCCCACGCAGCACCCCCTCCACCTTCTTGGGACTGCTGTGACCGTGACCTCCCCACCCGATCCCACCAGGCCGGGGGACCTCAGGCTCGCACACCCTCCCCCGCCCATCCCCCAGGCCTTTTTGAGGGCGTCCGGCTTCCTCTGCTGCAGCCTCCCCCCGCTCCCCTCCCGCCCCCCCCCACCCAGAATCTGATACCAAAGAGTCAGAGTCTTGGGCCCCCGGCCTGGGAACAGAGCGACCAGCAGGACCTTCGGCCCTCTCCCGCCAGAAAGCACGAGACGGTGAGGCCAGGCGGGCAGGCCGCCGGGCAGGGGCAAGAGAGTTTTCTACGAATCTATTTTTCTTCAGATTAGGGAGTTTTGATAGCCCGACACCCCAGCAGCGCCGTCACCTCCCCCACCCCCGCCACCAGCTCCCCTTCCTTCTTTGCTGTTGGCAATCACACACGGTGACCTCACACCCTCTGCCCCCTCGGGGCCCCCGCTCCCGCGGGCCCCGGGTGATCGGGCAGGAACAGGCCCAGGGACACCACCTCTGTGCTGGGCACAGAAAGCGGGGGTGAGGGGGTGGGGGAGGAGGCTCGTTCCTCCCCACCCCCCCGGGCAGCGCCACTGTCCCCTTCCTGATTCTACAGCCTCTCAAGTGCGATGACGGCCCCCTTCCCTCCTTTGCCGAGGGCAGCCCGTCCACCTGCCACAGCGAGGCTGTCAGGCCGAGCCGACCAGGGCCTAGGGGCCAAGCCGGAAAGGCCAGCAGTGGCTTCTCCCAACATTCTTGGGGACCAAATCTATTGAATGGTTAAGGGACGTGTCCCGAGTCTGACAGCCAGAGCATTGCAAAGGGCCGCGGGCCCTCTCGCGATCTCGCACCTACTCTAGGACTGGGGCCCGAGGGTCGACTCTCTGCAGCTTCACCTAGTTTGGAACTCTGCCGTCGGCACAGATCTTTTTGAAAAGAAAAAATTTTTTTTCTTTTCTCCCCCCTTCTTTATAATGATAAAATTCCGAGTCTTTCTCACTGCCTTTCCTTTGGAACCACGTTTAGAAGAGAATAGTTTGTCGCGCGCTGGTCTACACTGGCTGCTGAATTAATTCACCTGTGTTCCTGTTCTGTATATGCTGCGTTTAGACTTACTTATGGCAAAGAAGGCATTTTCTGTTTTTAAAGGAGACAAACTCAACAGATCATGAATATACATGAAGCTACATCTGCCTACAAAGCTCCGAATCCAGGTCCCAGTTGCTGTCACAAAGGAGGGAACGGAGCTCCCAGCCCCACCCTTTTTTATATGATGAAAGTGCCTTAGCATGTGTTGCAGCTGTCACCACTACAGTTAGCTGGGCTGCAGGTGTTTCCACTGAGCGTCACAATAAAGTACCATGTGCTACGAGCCCCGTGCGTGCCGGTGTCCGTGTGCCGGAGCGGGTGGCCTGGAAGGGACCGCGCTCTGCTTCCGCAGCGGGCGCCTACTCTGGGCATCTTCTAGAAGCTTCTGGTACCTCAGCGTGGCGGAGGCACAGGCTTGGGTGAGGGGCGGCAGTCGTGGGAGAAAGGGGAGACGGAAAGGCAGGCCGGGCCGGTGGCAAGGACGCTGAGAGGGTCTCCTAGAAACCTCAGTCATGTGGGGGTCCATCCCAAGGTGTGTGTAAGTAGGAGGGAGGGAGTCGATGATGAGGCCTGTGTGCGGCTGGGCCTGTGTGTTCTTTTAACAAAGGCTGAGCTCAACCCCGGCCCCCTGCTCAGCGCCTGGAGTAGAGGGCAGTGGAAACAAGAGGGGGGAGGGGAGGGCAAGGCGTTCCTCAGAGAAGGGCCCTGGCCCCCACCTGGTCAGCGTGTGGACCCAAGCAGCCGCCTCGCACGCCGGTGTCCTGGGCCCTCTGTTTGGCCTGCTCAGTCCCAAAGGAAGTGTGTAAGCTTCCAGCGAGGACACTCACACCATCCACTCCCGCGGCCCTTGGGAAGGGAGCAGCAGACGACAGAGCCACTGGGACTCGCCCCCCTGAGGGCCAGGGGCACAGCCCTTTCCTGATGGATCCAGGGGAGAACTTGCCTCTCTGGCCCCAGAGGCCCCGGGCGGCCTTCCAATCTCTGCCTCTGCCTGGGCCTTCCCACAGCTCCCTGTCCTCTCTCCTCTGCGTGTCTGTCATAAGGACACCAGCCACCGGGATTAGGGCCTACCTGGACAGGTAGGGGTTGTGGGATGAGGTCATGGACACCTTCTGAGGAACCCCCACGCCCCCGCATTCAACCCACTACAGGGCTCGGCAAATATCGGTTCTTCCTGCTGAGATCCCAGACTTGACCGCACTGTGTGCAGGGGGATGCTGGACCGGGTACCCACCTCTGGCCACAAGGGATGGGCAGTCCTGGGGTGGCCCGACCCACCCACCACACAGAGGAGGAAGGAGGTTCACAGAGTGCATTTTGGAAAGGGGCGGGGAGGGAGTAATGAGAGAAAGCCGGGGCAGAGGCGAGGGAGCCACAATCAGGACCCTTCCCGCAGAAAACCAAAGCGACCTGGAAGAACTGGGTCCTGGAGGTGGTCCCGGCCCACGCGGGGCTCGGAGGCGATCCCGGCACAGCAGAAGGAGGTTGGAAGGGGCCCCAAGGTCCTCTCTCTTTAGAGACTGATTACTCAGTGCAGAAAGGAAAAAGCTATTTGTGTAGGCTGCAGCCTGGATGGGGCTCGAGGGCATTACTCTGGGTGAATTTCGTTTTTGTTTTAATGTTTATTTAGATTTGAGAGAGAGAGAGAGAGCGCCAGTGGGGAGGGCAGAGAGAGAGGGAAACACAGAATCTGAAGCAGGCTACAGGCTCTGAGCTGTCAGCACAGAGCCTGACGCATTGGTCGAACCCATGAACCGTGAGATCATGACCTGAGCCAAAGTCGGACACTTAACCGACTGAGCCACTCAGACACCCTGATGTTTTCATCTTTGTACTTTGTTCGACGCCTTCCTGGGCTGGACAATGGCTCCTCAGGGCCCGATTTTACCACCGATTGGAGCAAACACAAATAGGATTGTCCACTGCGTGATGCTGGCAGCCCGGCAACGAGTGACCGGGACCACGGCTCCTATTCCACGTCCCGTACCGACCAGGTGCCCTCAGCATGGACGCAACCCACCTAAGATGTCCGTCTCTGCCAGCCACTCTGATGCCTCCAGACGTCCCCATCGTCACATGCCCAGTTTACAGCTCCCCGCTCCCCCCACTGTCCCTAGAGAAAGGGAGAACCAGGAGGTGGGGTCCCCACCTCTGAAACACACAAGTCAAGGGCCTGCTTCGGCAGCACGTATGCTGAAACACACAAGTCATAATGTCCAGCACGTGTGAGCCAAGCTCCCCTCCCCTGGGATGGAGACGCTGCAAGGGGGTGCTAGCTGTGTGCCCCTGTCTGCTGACTCTCCCAGCCTCCCCCAGGTGACAGAGGGACACCGCCCTCCCCAGCGCTTAGGGTCCCTTTCCCACTGAGTTGGGAATTTCCTTCACGGTGGGCTGAAATGGCTTATTGACCAAAGATTTTGCCCCAGACGGCCCCCCCTGGAACTGTAGTCATCCTGGGTGACTCTCCTTGTGCTCTTGGGGGTCAAGTTGGGCCCGGTTTTATAGTCACTAGATCCTTAGGGTCCCCAAGTGGAGGGGACTCAGCTTACATCCCTGGAGTCAAAAGATGCCTAATCCTTCTTGCCGGGTCTGCACCCCAGCCTGGCGCTCCACCGTGAGGCTGTGTTCGCGGAGTCCGTCCAGGTCCGGAATCCAATCTGCGTCCTCCTTAGATAATCAGGCCGCAGGAGTGTGGCCGTTTCATTGCATTCCCCACCTCACAGTGGTTTTATCTGGGCATCGGGCCAAAGTCACGCTAGCCAAAGGGAGAAGAATCAGGAGGAAGGGGCGTTACAGAAAAAGTGACCAAAGACCACTAAACAAGCAGAGGTGGACAAAAAATCACTTGAAACAGTGTCAAGGGTGAAAATACCAGAGTGAGCTTGAGGTCGCCCCCTCCCGGCCCCCTGAGCTGCCCTGAGCCGCTGGACAAAAGCCACCACCCCTCCCCTCTGCAAACTCACACCTGTTCCGGGCCAACCATCCAGTCAACTGTCCGTGGCGGCCGCTCTGCTCAGGGAGCAAGCCTCGCTTTCTGCTTTCAGTTTCTATTTCTTGACACTGGCCTTCCCGGAAGTGTCCTCCGTTCAGAACGAGGTCTGTGGTCAAGCAGAACTAAGCAGAGGTAGAAAACAGCAGCGTGTCCTCAGCCCTCTCCTGCAGACGGCCCTGGCCACCAAGGACGGGCCTCCCGGGGCACTGGGGCTGTCCCTGCCATCAGTGACAGGTCTAGAGAGACCGGATTAGTTCCAAAGGTGGGACCCGGATACACGGTGGTGGAATGGCATGCGTGCAGCGGGCTTAGACTCGTCCCCCAGGCGCCATGGGGACCAGGGAAGGGGACAGTGGACTCTGCCTGCGCGGAGGCTGGAGGGCTTCTCTGAGGAGGTGATGCTGGATTTGGGCTTTGAGGTAGAAGCATGGTTTTTCCGGGTGGTGGAAGCAGGTGCTCGTGGCGGAAGGATCGGCTGATGTGAACCCTAGAGGCCACACGGGTGTGGCATTTCAGTAGCCACAATATGGCAAGTAGGCAGTGAGCATCTGGTGTGTTTGGTGACGGTGCCGCGTGCTGGCGGTAGGAAGGTGGATAATGCCAGATGGGAGGTGGGAGGGGCAGAGAGGAGGGGGCTGGGAACAAGCCCCGGGGGAGGGGCAGGGGGGATGGGACAGTGTCATTTGCTGAGGGTCCCTCAGTCTGTCAGTCAGGTTTTCCTTGCAGATGTCCAAGGAGGGAAGGGCTGAGCCCAGAAGGACCTGGGGCTTCCGGGGTTTTCTCCCTGAGGGGGCGGGGCCCTGGGGTGTGTTCATTCCCTCCCAAGTGGAAACTTTCAGTTTCCCTTTCGGGGGCAGACATGCTTGGGCCTTGGAGGTATTGGTCACTGAGGACACGCGCGCACAGACTGGGACCTCAAGGCTAAAGAAAACGAGGAGGCCATTAAGCTCGGGGGAGGACCCCTTGGTAAGCTGGGAGGGCGGGAGCCCCGGCCCCTCTGCTCGCCCTCCAGAGGGCCCTTTAAGGCAATGGGATCCTGGTGGGGATTTCCAGCCCCAGGTCCCGCCCTGAGTAGCGGATCCGCCGGGATTGGAGCCCGGCTTTGTCCGCCGGCTCCGCCTCCGCCCCCGCCCCCGTGGCGGGAAAGGGTGGAGACGGAGGGGGACGCTGCTCAGCCCAGGGGTCCAGACCGCCAGGGACCTGAGGAGACCCCAGAAGGAAGGTAGATGGCGGGGGGTGGTGGGGGAGGGGGGAGGGTCAGGGGTGCTCATCCCTTTGGGGAATTTGGAGGAAGCAGAGGAGGCGAAGGGGGGCGGGCGAGTGGGAGTCTCTCCCTGTGGTGACCTGACCGGCGAAGGGAGGTGGTGTCACCCACAGTGTCTCTGAGCCTTGCCCAGTGCCACGTCCTGCCGGGAAACCGAGGGCCTGCAAGGGAGTGACTTGCCCAGGGGTGCCTCGACTGGGAGACAGAGCGGGACGTTGGGGCTTCCCCCCTGAACCCCCTTTCCCCCCTCCTCTGTTCCGCACACGGGACGGGTGTGCAGGGGACAGTAAGAGAAGAGGCAGGCCTGTCAGCGAGAACGGAGGCGCCACCGGGGTGACACCAGGCTGTGGACTCCCGGGGACGACTGCGGGGGCCTGAACTTCAACCTGTGTGTTCACCCAGGCCGAGCCAGACCTGGAATGGGTCCCCACACACCTGGGGCTCCCCTCCACCCTGCCCGCCGAGAACTGAGAACCGGGTGACCCCAGGCGAGTCACTTCACCTGGGGACTCTGTTCACATCTCTTAAAAAATTGGCCTCGGTGTTTGCGTATCATTTGGGAGGGTCCGTCGCGTGTCATTCCTGCCCCGCTTCTGTCTGCCCCGCGCATCCGTCAGCTGTGCCTCCTATGGTGGTCGTGCAAGTTTTCATTTTTTTGATGTTCCTTTATTCACTTGGAGAGAGAGACAGAGAGCGTGCGACAAGCGGGGGAGGGGCAGAGAGAGAGAGAAGGAGACAGAGCGTTCTCAGCAGGTCCCTTGCTGTCAGTACAGAGCCGGATGTGGGGCTCGATCCCAGGAACAGCAAGATCATGGCTGAGCTGAAGCCGAAGTGAGACGCTTAGCAAACCGCGGCACCAGGCGCCCCTGCGATGTTGCCCTTGATGGTCTGGGGTTTCCATCTGGATTAGAAAAGTCACCAACTCAACAGCGATATCATTTGGTTGAACGTCTCCTCCAGGATATTTGGAGCTTTTTCTTTCTAGCTTACGATTTAGGTTCTGTTGGGATGGACGGATTGATTTTTAAGGATTTTTTTTTTTTTAAGTAATCCCAAAACCCAGTGTGGGGCTTGAACGCCCTACCCCAAGATCAACACTGAACCAGCCAAGGGTCCCATTGTTGGGACTGATTGATTGATTGACTGAGTTTGTAAAGGCTTTGTGGTTCTTCCTTCTCTTCCTCCTACTCCCAGACTTCGCTTCTCCTCCCCCTCCTCCCCTCCCCCTCCCCCCCTCATTCCCCGTCCCCACCTCCCCCACCCTATCCTCCCTCCTCCCCCTCCACCCCTTCCCTTCCTCCCCCTCATTCCCCCTGCCTCCCCCACCCCTTCCTCCCCCTCATTCCCCCACACCCGCCTACTCCTCCCCCTCCTCCCCCTCCTCCCCTCCCCCTCCCCCCTCATTCCCTACCCCCTGCCTCCCCCACCCCTTCCTCCCCCTCATTCCCCACACCTGCCTACTCCTCCCCCTCCTTCCCCTCTTCCCCCTCCTTCAGCTCCCCCCTCCCCCTCTCCCCTTCCCCCTCTTCTTCCTCCTTCTCACCCTCTACCCCCTCCACCTTCTCCCTCCCCCCTTCCCCCTCCCATACCGCCTCCCCCTCCCCTCCCCCCTCCCCATCCCCCTTCCCCTACTCCCCCCACTTCGCCTCTTCTCCATCCCCCTCCCTATCTTCCCCCTCCCCTCCCTCTCCTCCTCCTCCCTCTCCTCCTCCTCCCCCTCCTCCCCCTCCCTCCACCTCCTTCCCCTCTCCCTCCTCCTTCCCCTCCCACTCCTCCTTCTTTCTTCAGAACACCCTCAATGGGTGCCACCGCAATCCAAAGGAACACAGCTTTTTTTCTGCTTGCAAAGGAGAGTAAGGAAATAACCTCTACCCTTCTCCCCAACGTTCCTGGCAGCAGTTAGTGAACAACAATGGGAGAATCTGGAGGGCGCTGGGTTGGGCACCCACACCTGGCCCGGCCTCCCTGGGGGAGGGGCGCTTGGGAACGCGGTTCTGAGTCTCAGGCATCAGGACACCCATGTCTTTCCGCAATCTCCCCTTCCTCTTTCTCCTCATGTAAAAGCATTATGGCCTGAGTACGGAGACGTGGAGAAATGAATGGGAACTCCCGGAAACCCACAGGACTGCCAAGAGCGCGCTAGATGAGTAGCGTAGTTTCTGTAAAACCCGAGGCATAGTCTTAGTTGTCCACGGCCAGAAAGCGCTTTTCAGCAAGATAGGCCAGCCAAACAAGTGGAATTACTCAGTGGGGAATGAAACCGGGGTGTGTGTGGCTCCTACACCCCAGAGCTGAGCCTGGCTGTGCCCTGGAGGGCGGAGGGTGCCCCGGGAGGCACTGGACAGAGCAGGAGGCGCGCCAGGGAACAGACAGGACCCCTGCCGGTGCTCAGAGTCGAATGGAGGAGACAGAGAATGGAGGAGACGGAAGGCTGGCGAAAACACAGAGAACCACGGACAGGACAGGGCACATCCAAGGGAAGCCTGGAGAGTCAGGGGTAGGGGGGAAGCAGGCAGGGGAGGGAGACTTTAACCTGGCCATCTAAGCACAGATAAACTTTTACAAGGTAAGGAAGATGGGGAAGGGCTTTCCAGGGGGGAGGGGGAGAGGGGGAGCAGCCTGAGCACAGGTGTGGAGGCTGAGCTGTAATCGGAAGCAAGGGTCAGTAGAACAAACAAGTCTTGAAATCGGGGTTGTGGGTTCAAGCTCCACGTTGGGCATGGAGCCTACTTTAAAAAAAAAATTTAAAAGGAAAAGAAAAAGAAAGCAAGGAAACAAGGGGTCCATGAAGTTACCCGGGTCAAAGCCACCTGGAGCAGGGAGCAGCATCCAGGACCAAAACCCAGGGGACACCCAAGTCGAGGGTCAGGGCCAGGCCAAGAATAAATAGCCCAGGACGGGAAGGATGAGACGGAGGGTGCAGACGCAGGTGCACACGCTTGGTGTCATCCAGGGTCCGGCTCTTTCTGCCCGTGCCATCCTCCTGCTCTCTGGTCCTCATGCTTTACGATGTCATTGGGCTGCCTGGGCTCCCCGGGCCACGTGGCGTTCAGAGCAGAAGAAGGAGAAGGCGGCCAGCCAGAGCTCCTCTCCCACCCGTCCCTCCCAGCAGCTGGAAGACCCCGGTGCCCCCGCTAAGCCCTCTTCCCCGGGTGTCTTCTTTTGGCCAAGGCTGGGCGGGACAGTGGCCCCTCGCTGCAGAGGCGCCCAGAAAACACATATCTGAGGTCCAGCCCCTAAGATGAGGGACATCAGGGCGGAGGGCAAGGCAACGAGCCTTGGAGGAGGTGGAGTCGCCTGGGAACCGGCGGCGGGCAGGAAAGCAGCAAAGGCCACGGAATTATTTGTCGTTAACATCAAGGCTGAGAGCAAAGAGCAATAGCTGGGAATGACCCGGCCAGCAGTGGTTCCGAAAGAGAAAGAAAAACGCTGGGAGCCGCCCGCACCCTTCCTGGGCCCCCGACACCCGACAGCTGCCCGTGTTTATCCGCTCCTCTGACTCATAGATAGAAGCCGCGTAATTCCACCGCGAGGATCCATGCCCTTCAGCCGGAGGCCGCCAGGCACACTCCTGGGGTTGAGGAAGGGGGCGTCAGAGCTGGTTCTAGGTCTGGTTTTGGCTGGGTGCTTTGGGGGAAGCTCTAAGGAGACAGGGCCCGTCTAGATGGGGTGCTGCCGAAATGGGGGCATTTGTATCAGTGGGTGTCTCTGTAATCTTCTCTAGCCTTGAAGGAGAGGCCAGAGGGCGCCTGCCCGGCTCAGTCGGCTAAGCGTCTGACTCTTGATCTCAGCTCAGGTCATGATCTTCTGGTTTTGTGAGTTGGAGCCCCGCGTCGGGGTCTGCACGGACAGCACAGAGCCTGCTTGGGATTCTCTCTCTCTCTGCCCCTCACCCACTCACGCTGTCTCTCTCTCTCTCTCTCAAAGTAAATAAATAAACCTTAAAAAAAAAAAAAAAGGAGAGGCTAAAACAAAGACAAAACTTGCTCAAGAAGGAACAGTCATTCTCTTCAGCCGCGGGAGGGAGGCTTTTGTGCTCTGTGGCTGCCACAGGGCCCTCGTGGTTGCGCTCAGATGAAGCTATGGAGGGGCCTTGCTCTGTCTCCTTCTGTCCTGGTCTCACGGTAAACTGGCCGAGGGTGGTACTCTGTGCCATTATGTGTGTCTTCCAGAAGAAGAGAATCTAACCTGCGAATGTCAGGCCTCTCCTGGCTCTTTCTCAGTCCCTTATAACACTCATTAATAAGTAGAAGGAAAAAAATGCCTATATATATATATATATATATATATATATATGAACTATATATATATATATATAAAGTTTATTTCTTTTGCGAGAGAAAACATGAATGGGGGAAGGGCAGAGGGGAGGGAGAGAGAATCCTCAGCGGGCTCCACACTTTCAGCGCAGAGCCTGATGACGGCCTTGAACTCTTGAGCCCTGAGATCCTGACTTGAGCCAAAATCAAGAATTGGACTTAACTGACTGAGCCACCCAGGCGCCCTGGTTTCCTCCTCTTTAAAATGGAGTCCCAAGACTCAGTCCCTTATGTATCTGATTTCAGCTCAGGTTATGGTCTCTCGGTTCAGGCTCAGGTTCTGGGGTGGTGCGGAGCCTGCTTGGGGTTCTCTCTCTCTCTCTCTCTCTCTCTCTCCCCCCTCTCTCTGCCCCTCCCAAACTCGTGCTTTCTCCCTCTCTTTCTCTCAATAAAGAAATAAACCTTAAAAGGGGTGCCTGGGCAGCTCAGTTGGTTAAGCGGCCGACTTCGACTCAGGTCATGATCTCGCGGTCTGTGAGTTCAAGCCCCGTGTCTGCCTCTGTGCTGACAGTTCAAAACCTGGATCCTGCTTTGGATTCTGTGTCTCCCTCTCTCTCTACTCCTCCCCTGCTCACACTCTGTATCTCTCTCTCAAAAAGAAATAAACATTAAAATTATTTTTTTAAAGAAATAAAGCTTAAGAGAAAATGAAACAGAAGGCCTCCCATCTCTCTCTCTCTCTCTCTCTCTCTCTCTCTCTCTCTCTCTCAATAAAGAAATTATCATTAAAACGGGCGCCTGGGGGGCACAGTCAGTGAAGCTTCTGACCTCAGCTCCAGTCATGATCTCAGGGAACGCGTGAATATTCGGTGCGGGGACACGTGAAGAGCCCTGCCCCCCACAGACGCTTGATCGACGTCAGCTATCATCAATTCACAAACACGGACGTGCCCGACCTCCAGGAATTTCCAGAACATTTCTTATCTTCCGGGTTTGGTGTTAGTGCTTCTGTAACTTCTCAGATGGCGGTCTCCTTGTCGTCTGATCATCCTCTCCCTGTGCCCCAACAGGACAGCAGCAGGACTCTGACCTGGCTTGGGAGCGGGCCGCAGCGAGGTGAGCAGGCTTCCTGATATAGCGGCCAGCAGGGGCCAGGAGCAGACAGGCAGACATAAGGGGTCAAGTCCATTTCGCCATCGCGGCCTTCCCAGAGGGACCCACCAGAGACCTGTCTCCTCGCTGCTCCCCGTGGCCACAGCTGGCTCCCATTTGACCCCACGATTTCTTCTCTCTTTCCCAAGGCTGAAGCGACACCTCCTCGTGACCGGGACGCAGACGCGAGCTGTAGGGAAAACCCTGAGATCCCACCGCTGGCACCATGAGCCACGAAGGTGGGGGACAGTAGAGGAGAAAGGACAGGGGACAGGGGTCCTGAGGCAGGGCCAGGGGGGAGGAGGTAGACCGGCCACCTCGGAGGCTTCTCTCCAAGCCTCCCGCCGGGCTCGGGATCCCCGTGGGGTTCAGCAACGGAGGCCGTTCCCTCCCATTCTTGCCCTGCAGCCTGACTGGTCTGCGAGGGTCAGCGGGCCACTGAACTGGACCCCTGGGTGGCCTTGGCCACCTCCCACCTGTGTGGCCCCGGGTGCCTTACCTAACCTCACCGGTAAAGTGAGAATATTCCCTTACGCTGTTGTGAGGATCAAATAGACCGTGCGTATGTGTTCTGGGCCATGGCCGGCTACACAACACGCCTTCCCTAAGTGTCGCCCCCGTGCCCTCTAGTGGAACCTGGTAGCTCCAGGCAGAAGCCGCCCCTCCCCCGGCAGCCCCGGCCGCCACGGCCGAGTTAGGACGCCTGCCTGTGTGTCGGGAATAAGCACCTGCTGATCAGAAACGAAAGCTGGGCGGGGCTCGAGTCTGTTCATCTCAATACCCCTGCCTGGGCCGGCGCTCCGTAAATACACAGATTTGGCGTCGCGGGTCCCCTCCAGCTAAGCCCCAGTGTCCTCTCTCTTAGTGATGCAGGAACAAGAAAAAACAAAACAACTTTTTTTCTTTCCCATCTGGGGAGCACAGACTTTATCCAGGAAACCATTAGGCGTTTCCGGACCTCCAGGAGCCGGGACGAGCTGCATCTCCTGCTGATCAGTGAGGAAGCCTGGGAGATCTTGATCGAAGAGGCCAACTTGTCCAGGTAACCCCCGGGGACGGCCCGGGGTGGCCCCCCAGATCTCCGCGTGGCAGAATCCTGGGGCTGGGGTTCAGTTCGCTCCTTCTCAACAGTCCATGACCAATATGTCTTCCATGACATTCGCTGGCAGGGAGTAGCCATTGAATTGAGAGGAGATGAAAGCTGCAGGGGCAGGTTATTTGACCTTGACCCTTAACCTAAGGCAGACCTGCCTCTGCCTTGGTTTCTTCCTCTGTTCAATTTTACTGGGAGGAAACTCAGATAATGTATGTAAAGTGCTTAGCATCGTGACTGACACATAGTAGGTCCTCATTTAATGTTAACTTTTTATTTGATTTAAGTTTATTTATTTAAAAAAATTTTTTTTAATGTTTATTTAGTTTTGAGACAGAGAGAGACAGAGCATGAGTGGGGGAGGGGCAGAGAGAGAGGGAGACACAGAATGTGAAGCAGGCTCCAGGCTCTGAGCTGTCAGCACAGAGCCCAACGCGGGGCTCGAACTCACAGACCGCGAGATCATGACCTGAGCTGAAGTCGGAAGCTCAACCAAATGAGCCACCCAGGCGCCCCAAGTTTATTTATTTTGAGGAAGAGATAGAGACAGCATGACTGGGGAAGGGGCAAAGAGAGAGAGAGAGAGAGAGAGAATGAGAATCCCAAGCAGGCTCCACACTGTCAGCACAGAGCCTGACACAGGGCTCCAACTCATGAACCATGAGATCATGACCTGAGCTGACATCAAGAGTTGGATGCTCAACCGACTGAGCCCCCCAGGTGCCTCAATGCTAACTTTTTAGAAGATGGCTGCGAAGAGACAGGGGCCAGAGGTCTTCTCCCTGGTGATGACAGTCAAGTCAGAAGAATGCTGATGCACCAGTCTGTGCCCCTGGGCATTTTTCTAGAGCCTTCCCTCCCTTCTAAGGAGTGTACCACACTGCAGGTTCCTGCTGGCCCACAGGCGGAGCGGCTGGAGTGGAGTTGGCTCCAGCTGGGTTGGATCCAGACTCTATCTGTGTCCAGCCCTGGGTCTCTGGGCGTGTATGTCTCACAGTCTCAGAGGAGTCATTTGTTCAGTGGAAACAGTAATTCAACCTGATAAGATTGTGGTGAAGGCCTTAGTGTGAGCTGCAAGGTCAAAGATGGGGACCCGAGGGCAACCGTCTTGTCCAAAGGCCCAGGAGGCTTGGGCCAGGGCCAGACCCGGGAGCCGGGATGGACGACAGAAGTTGAAGAGTTGACTAGGTAAGCTTGGGAGGCAGGGCTAGGACTGAGTGAACCACTTGGCACCAAACTGAAGGTTCTGGGAGAGGGCGAGGGGACATTTGTTGCCTCCCTTCTTTGATCTCCTCACCACCAGGCATGCAGGGTCATGACAGGGAGGAGGATTGTCTCCTCCATACCTTGCCTGGGAGCTAGGGGGTCTTGACCACCATTTGGAAGCCTCTCATCTTCTTATAATTTTTTTTAATGTTTACTTATTATTAAGAGACAGAGAGACAGAACAAGAATGCAGGAGGGGCAGAGAGAGAGGGAGACACAGAATCTGACGCAGGCCCCAGGTTCTGAGCTTCCAGCATGGAGCCCGATGCAGGGTTTGAACTCACCCACCATGAGATCATGACCTGAGCTGAAGTCGGACATTTAACCGACTGAGCCCCCCAGGCGCCCCATCCTCTTGGACATAGAGCAGCCCCAGACCCGTGGAGGCAGTGTGGCTCTGTGACAACTACGAGCGTCACAGGAGGTAGCTGCCAATGCTGTACTCTTGGAGGGATTCTGGGCAGACCCACAAGCCCCCACCAAAGAGGAAAGTAGTTCCTCCACCAACTTGTCCAAATGCAGGTCTTTTCAGGCTTGTGGATTCATACAGATGGCCCTCGAAGTCTCTAGTATTTTTAACCGATTTCATAAAAGTCACACATGGCGTTGGCAGGCATGCATATGAAGCTGTCACCAGCTGATGTGTGAGTTAAGCTGGTGACACCTGAGAGGCTGGGGGTGCTGGGTGATGGGTCGGGAGTCATCGGTGTGAACTGGAGAGTCCGGGGAGACCCAGGGTGGCGGATTCTTCTTCTCAGTCGTTTGGGGCAGTGAGGCCACATCTGAGGACATCGGGCTTGGGAGAGAGGGCAGGTGCTGGGCAAAATGATCGCTAAGGTCTCTTCTCGCTTTTTTAAATTCCAAGAGCTCAATGTTAGTCAAGCTGGAAAGTCTGAGCTCACAATCCCTACGACTACCCTGAGTTTTGGCCCCAACTACAAATTGGCGGGTGTCCTCAAACCATCCTGAGGTTGGGTGACTCCCCGAAAGGGCTCGCAGACCTCACCAGAGCTGTCCGACTCAGTCGCACTGTCTTCCAGGGAAGGATGCAGGTGGCCATTGGTCAAAGAGAGAGACGGGCAGGGCAGAGTCTGGGGGGGGTTTCAAGCGCAAAGCTTCCGTTGTCCTCCAGACGCGTTACTGTCCTGTCTTCAATCTGTGACGATGCACACGGGACATTGCCCTCTGGGGACGCTCACGCTGTGAAAGAAAACGATGACTCTAACATTTATTACAATGGTAAAGAAGACTTAATTCAGGACTATGGCCACAGGAGAGAGTTCAGGCTCTGCTCGGATACAGCTGGGGATTTATAGCCAAGAAGCGGGGCATGGGGACGGGGTGCCGGGCGGAGCGCGAAGGATGGGAAATCACACAGAGAAGAAGGTGGAGGATTCTCGCTCGCCGGACCCAACAGGGCTCTTGGTGAAGTCAGGTCAAGAACTTCCACATCAGGGCGCCCGGGGGGCTCCGTCGGAGATGCGTCCGACTCTTGATTTCAGCTCAGGTCATGATCTCACGGTTCATGAGATCGAGCCCCCTGGCTCTTCGCTGACAGCCAGGAGCCTGCTTGGGCTTTTCTCTCTCTTCCTCTCTCTCTTCCCCTCCTCTGCTCATATTCTCTCTCTCTCAAAATAAAGAAATAAACTTAAAAAGGAAAGAAAGAAAAAAGAAGAACTTCCACATCGAATGGGCAATTTGATCACAGATCAAAAGTGATCAGATATCAAGGTTGGGAAGATTCTCATTAAGCTGACCTAACAGGGTTCTTGCTGAGACGAGGCACTATAGGCTGTCACGGACAGGACACAGAAGGCCACGGTGGACAAGGTCCACGGGGACTGCACCTAGGCAGAAAGAGGACCTCGAAGAGCCTGACTGAAGTTTGGTCAAGGAGAGAGTCTTTTTCAACCCAGCTTTGGTGTATAGAGTTTTTTGGGGGCCAGTGACATGCTCTGTATGGTTGACCTGTCTGTCGTCTCCAGCCCCTCCTTGAGGTCACTTTAATCCCTTTAGTGTCTAGTTCCTCTGTAGGTCAGAACCAATAGCATGTGACCAAAGCCCCCTCATACATCGTGCTGTCAGGCCGTGTAAGGCAAAGGCCCAGCGGAAGGAAGACAGTCCTATCATTCTAGGACCCTTACCATTCTGGGCAGGGTGGAGAGATCACTTCCCCATCGACAAGGGCAAAGGGCAGACCTCTCTGTGGGTAGGTGAATCCTTCCGTACACTCTAAGATTCTCCGAATGAAGGTTTTTCTGCTCCAACCCCACATCCCTTTGTTCACTACAAACACTGTGGTACCGACAGTTTGACCTGCTCTGGAGTGAGAGCCATCCTTAGCGAATACCTACCACTTGGGGCGCCTGGGCGTCTCAGTCGATTAAGCGTCCGACCTTCGATTTCGGCTCAGGTCATAATCTCAACAGCACAGAGCCTTGGGATTCTTTCTCTCCCTCTCTCTCTGGTCCTCCTTCTCCCCTGCCCCTCAGAATAAATCCATAAATACACTTAACAAAACACCCACCACTTAAGAGCATCTTAAGAGGAGTACTTACTAATTCCCTGACGGAATACGTATCATGGAGCACGAGCAAGGTACCGACTGTGCGTACCATTGCAAGAATCATTCTCTGCATCTGTCAACTTCCTGTCCTTTTGATTTAGAGTAAAAGTCCCACGGTTGGTGCAGGACAGATCAGATCGAGGTGACAGACAGGCTTTGTTCTTAATCACTTGGCTTCGCTCTTACAGTGAGGAGGAAGAGGCGCTACGTGAGGGTCTGAGCAAGCTGGAAGCAGACCTGTATGAGGAGGACAAAGACAGGCTCCAAGCAGACCCCCGGGAGAGGGAGAGGTTTTTGAGTGAGTTTCCCCTGTTGAAACAGGAGCTTCAGGGGCAAATACGGAAGCTCCACGAGCTTGCAGACATGGTTCAGAAGGTACACAAGTACTGCACAGCCTCCAAAATCGCGGCCAGCTCCGCCAGCGCAGCGTCCAGCGCCTTGACCATCCTGGGCTTGGGTCTGGCACCTGTGACGATGGGGACCAGCCTGGCACTCCTGGCAGCCGGAGTGGGGCTGGGGAGAGCATCTCTCGTCACCAGTCTGTCCACCGGCATTTTTGAGCAGGCAAGCACGTTGTATGCGAACTATGAAGCCAGTCGCCTGGCGTCCCCTGGCAGTGGTCGTGACCCATGGAATGTATTTGTGAGGTTTCTGACTGAGAATGGCGGCCAACTTGTTTCCATAGCGAACAACTTCCCTCAAGCCCTGAAAGACATTGGAAGGAATATTCGTGCCATCAAGCAGGTCAAAGCCAATCCTATCTTAGCAGACAAGGCCAAGAGGTTCATGACAGCTGGGAAAATCTCAGCTCGAAGTAGCAGGCAGGTGCAGAGAGCTTTTGGAGGTACTGCTCTGGGAATGAGCAGAGGAGCCCGGATCTTAGGTGCGGTCACCTCTGGCTCCTCCCTTCTGGTGGACGCGTACAACCTTGCGAACGATCGGAAGCACCTGCAGGAGGGGGCAAAGGCAGAGTCGGCTGAAGAGCTGAGGCTGAAGGCCCAGGTGCTGAAGAGAAAGTTGAAGTTTCTCACCCAGATCTACAAAAGTCTGAGAGAGGGCCCGACCCCGTGACCTCCGAGCAGGGCGGGGATCAGGGACACGTGGGGGACAAAGGCATGGAGGTACCTTATTAGAGGGGAATAGGGGGCAAAATAAAGTTTTTGAGGGGCGCTTGCGTGACTCAGTCGGTTAATCATCCGGCTCTTGGTTTCAGCCCAGGTCACCATCTCACGGTCCGTGGTTTCGACCCTGTGTCAGGCTCCTCACTGACAGTGCAGAGCCTGCTTGGGATTCTCTCTCTCTCTCTCCTTCTCTCTCCCTCCCCTGCTCACTATCGCTCTCTCCCTCTCCAAATAAATAAACGTTAAAAAAAACTTTAAAGGAATGGGGTGTAAAGAAGTTTGGCATTTCTGTAGCTGAGCACGGGGGGAGGGGTTAATGCAGATGACAGGGGGGTCAAAGGGAAGGCAGGCATGGGGACCCTGGAAGAAGGAGGGGAGGGAGGGGACTAGAGAGTGGAGGGGGTGGGCCAAAGAGGACACAGAGGACATGGCTACAGAGAGACGTGGAGGAACAGCCAAGGGCAGGGCAGGAACACTGCAGGTGGGAGTGTTGGTGTTCGGAGCAGTGCCTCTCTGCTGAGCCTCCCCATGGTTTGCCGCGCAAAGGGGAACAGACTCCTCCCCTGCGGAGGGAACTCCAGCCCTACCTTTCCTGCCTCGTCCCACCTTCATCTTCCAGTAGGCTCACCTTTGGTAGACGGTGACTTCCTCGTGATGATTGGTGGTGGTGACGAGGATGCTGACCGCGGTGCTGGCGATGGTGACAATGGCATTAGGGTGCGGGCAACAGTCAGCAAGTTGCTGGTGGTCTTTGGGGCCGGGGCACACCGAGACACCGATGAAGTTCCAAAGGCTGAGTTGGAATGGTGGTCGATTTGGAAAAAAAACAAAAAAGAGAAGAAAAGTGAACGAGTGCCAGCAACGAGTCAAGGAACCTTGCTGTATGTGGAGACCGACCAGCTTGGGGCCAAGAGACACTGCCTCTTTGAGCCTCAGTTTCCTCATCAGTTGGGGGTTGGGGACAGTGCTAGGCAAGTTGGTATTTCAAAAAAAAAATTGTTTTTTGAAGGAGAGACAGAGCGTGAGCAAGGGAGGGGCAGAGGTGGAGGGAGACACAGAGTCTGAAGCAGGCTCCAGGCTCCGAGCTGACGGCACAGAGGTCTTTGCGGGGCTCAAGCTCACAAACCACGAGATCATGACCTGAGCTGAAGTCGGTCATTCAACCGACGGAGCCACCCAGGCACCAGCAAGGGGGTATTTCCGATCTGTGCTTGTCCCCGTCTTGTGTTCTATAAGCTGCTTCAGGCAATGTGGACTATACAGCGGGGGGTCGCCTGGGCTCTGGAGGCCTGACTTCCCTTCCCCATGGGCTTGTCTTGCGGGCTCTCAGGGAGCAAGTCTTCCATCGCTTTTTCCTCAGACCTCAGCACCCCGCAGGCCCCACCGGGACACCCAGGGGGAGCTTGTCCACGTCTGGCTTTGGACTGAGCATCTTCCTCAGCCGGTGTCCAGAACCTGGGATCAAGCGATAGATGCTGCGGTCCTCGGGTGGGCAGGAGGGCTGAGTCTCGAGCCCCCGGCCTTCCTCCTCCCTCCCTCCCCCATGGAACGCCAAGCAGGTCCAGGCCTTCCCTTCCCCACCAAGATATCGTGGCGATTCTCTCTTCCCTCGCTCTTTCCCAGACCCCACCTGACTTCCCTTCATCCGGGAACCGCCCTGTTTCAGTTCTCTCCCAGCACGGTGGGGCGCCATCTCCTGGCCATCCTTGTCATGCGGCTGGGTGGGTCAATGGTGGTCCTATGGGTTCACCAGCCCAGCCGTTAGACAGGGGAAGTCGCGAAAACCTTCGCTGAGCGTTTGGGTCCAGTTGTCACCCAGGACTCATTACCAGCGATTTTCTGCATGGGGGTTCAAGAGAAGGATTCATCGGGTATTTCCCCAACTAGGGAGTTTTGATAGCCCAACACCCCAGCAGAGCCATCACCTCCCCCACCCCCCCAACCAACTCCCCCTCCTTCTTTGCTGTTGGCAATCACACAAGGTGACCTCACACCCTCTGCCCCCTCGGGCCGCCTGCTCATGATCGGGCAGGAACAGGCCCAGGGAGACCACACCTGTGCAGGGCACAGAACTCGGGGGTGGGGGGTGGGAGAGGAGGCTTGTTCCTCCCCCACCCCCCCGGGCAGCGCCACTGTCCCCTTCCTGATTCTACAGCCTCTCAAGTGCGATGACAGCCCCCTTCCCTCCTTTGCCGAGGGCAGCCCGTCCCCCTGCCACAGCGAGGCTGTCGGGCCGAGCGGACCGGGCCTAGGGGCCAAGCCGGAAAGGCCAGCAGTGGCTTCTCCCAACATTCTTGGGGACCAAATCTATTGAATGGTTAAGGGACGTGTCCCGAGTCTGACAGCCAGAGCATTGCAAAGGGCCGCGGACGCCCGCGATCTCGCACCTACTCTAGGACTGGGGCCCGAGGGTCGACTCTCTGCAGCTTCACCTAGTTTGGAACTCTGCCGTCGGCACAGATCTATTTGAAAGGAAAAATTTTTTTTTCTTTTTCTCCCCCCTTCTTTATAATGATAAAATTCCGAGTCTTTCTCACTGCCTTTCCTTTGGAACCACGTTTAGAAGAGAATAGTTTGTCCCGCACTGGTCTACACTGGCTGCTGAATTAATTCACCTGCGTTCCTGTTCTGTATATGCTGCGTTTAGACTTACTTATGGCAAAGAAGGCATTTTTGTTTTTAAAGGAGACAAACTCAACAGATCATGAAGATACACGAAGCTACATCTGCCTACAAAGCTCCGAATCCAGGTCCCAGTTGCTGTCACAAAGGAGGGAACGCAGCTCCCAGCCCCACCCTTTTTTATATGATGAAAGTGCCTTAGCATGTGTTGCAGCTGTCACCACTACAGTTAGCTGGGCTGCAGGTGTTTCCACTGAGCGTCACAATAAAGTACCATGTGCTACGAGCCCCGTGCGTGCCGGTGTCCGTGTGCCGGAGCGGGTGGCCTGGAAGGGACCGCGCTCTGCTTCCGCAGCGGGCGCCTACTCTGGGCATCTTCTAGAAGCTTCCGGTACCTCAGCCTGGCGGAGGCAAGGGTTGGGTGAGGGGTGGCAGTCGAGGAAGAAAGGGGAGACGGAAAGGCAGGCCGGGCCGGCGGCAAGGACGCTAAGAGGCTCTCCTAGAAACCTCAGCTCTGTGGGGGTCCATCCCAATATGTGTGTAAGTAGGAGCGAGGGAGTCGGTGACGTGGCCTGTGTGCGGCTGTGCCTGTGTGTTCTTTTAACAAAGGCTGAGCTCAACCCCGGCCCCCTGCTCAGCGCCTGGAGTAGAGGGCAGTGGAAACAAGAGGGGGGAGGGGAGGGAAAGGCGTTCCTCAGAGAAGGGCCCTGGCCCCCACCTGGTCAGCGTGTGGACCCAAGCAGCCGCCCCGCACGCCGGCGTCCCGGGCCCTCTGTTTGGCCTGCTCAGTCGCTAAGAAAGTGTGTGAGCCTCCAGCGAGGACACTCGAAGACACTCGCGCCACCCACTCCTGCGGCCCTTGACAAGGGAGCAGCAGACGACAGAGCCGCAGGGGCCACGCCACCTGAGGGCCGGGGGTGCTTTTAGCTCAGCCCTTTCCTGAAGGTTCCAGGGGATAACTTGCCTCTCTGCCCAGAGGCCCCAGGCGGCCTTCCAAGCTCTGTCTCTGCCTGGGCCTTTCCGCAGCTCTCTGTCCTCTCTCCTCTGCGTGTCTCTCGTAAGGACACCAGCCACCGGGATTAGGGCCTACTCGGACAGGTAGGGGTTGTGGGATGAGGTCATGGACACCTTCTGAGGGACCCCCACCCCCCCACCCCCGCATTCAACCCACTGCAGGACTCGGCAAATACCCGTTCTTCCCGCTGAAATCCGACCTTGACCGCCCTGTGTGCAGGGGGAGTGCTGGACCGGGTACCCACCTCTGCCCACAAGGGATGGGCAGTCCTGGGGTGGCCCAAGCCACCACACAGAGGGGGAAGGAGGTTCACAGAGTGCATTTTGGAAAGGGGCAGGGAGGGAGTAATGAGAGAAAGCCGGGGCAGAGGCGAGGGAGCCACAATCAGGACCCTTCCCGCAGAAAAGCAAAGCAACATGGAAGAACTGAGTCCTGGAGGCGGTCCCGGCCCACGCGGGGCTCTGGAGGGGGTCCTGGCCCATGCGGGTCTCTGGAGGCGGTTCCGGCCCACACAGGACTCTGGAGGTGGTTCCGGCCCACCCGGGTCTCTGGAGGTGGTCCTGGCGCACCCGGGTCTCTGGAGGTGGTTCCGGCGCACCCGGGTCTCTGGAGGTGGTTCCGGCCCACGCGGGGCTTCGGAGGGGGTCCTGGCTCACGTGGGTCTCTGGAGGTGGTTCCTGCCCACGCGGGGGCTCCGGAGGCGATCCCGGCACAGCAGAAGGAGGTTGGAAGGGG
Organism: Paguma larvata; assembly: GCA_030068075.1. Classification (NCBI taxonomy): domain Eukaryota; kingdom Metazoa; phylum Chordata; class Mammalia; order Carnivora; family Viverridae; genus Paguma; species Paguma larvata. The sequence continues at coordinate 11,436,406 of CM057828.1, forward strand.
CCCCAAGGTCCTCTCTCTTTAGAGACTGATTACTCAGTGCATAAAGGAAAGAGCTATTTGTGTAGGCTACAGCCTGGATGGGGCTGGAGGGCATTACTCTAAGTGAATTTCGTTTTTGCTTTTAATGTTTATTTAGTTTTGAGAGAGAGAGACAGAGTGCGAGTGGGGAAGGGGCAGAGAGAGAGGGAAACACAGAATCCCAAGCAACCTGCAGGCTCAGAGCTGTCAGCACAGAGCCCGACGCAGGGCTCGAACCCATGAACCATGAGAACATGACCTGAGCAGCCCGGCAACGAGTGACCGGGACCACGGCTCCTCTTCCATGTCCCGTACCGACCAGGTGCCCTCAGCCTGGACGCCACCCACCTAAGATGTCCGTCTCTGCCAGCCACTCTGATGCCTCCAGACGTCCCCATCGTCACGTGCCCAGATTACAGCTCCCCGCTCCCCCCACGGTCCCTAGGCAAAGGGAGAACCAGGAGGTGGGGTCCCCAACTCTGAAACACACAAGGGACACCGCCCTCCCCAGGACTTAGGGTCCCTTTCCCACTGAGCTGGGAATTTCCTTCATGGTGGGCTGAAATGGCTTATTGACCAAAGATTTTTGCCCCAGACGGCCGCCCCCCCGGAACTGTACTCATTCTGGGTGACTCTCCTTGTGATCTTGGGGGTCACGTTGGGCCCTATTCTATAGTCACTAGGTTTTTAGGTCCCCAAGTGGAGTGGACACAGCTCACATGCCTGGAGTCTAAAGATGCTTAATCCTCACTAGACGGGTCTGCACCCCCATGGCTCTCCACCGTGAGGCTGGGTTCGCGGAGTCCGTCCAGGTCCAGAATCCATTCTGCGTCCTCCTTAGATAATCAGGCCGCAGGTGTATGGCCGTTTCATTGCATTCCCCACCTCACAGTGGTTTTATCTGGTCATCGGGCCAAAGTCACGCTAGCCAAAGGGAGAAGAATCAGGAGGGAAGGGCGTTACAGAAAAAGTGACCAAAGATCACTAAACAAGCAGAGGTGGACAAAAAATAACTTGAAACAGTGTCAAGGGTCAAAATACCAAAGTGAGCTTGAGGTCGCCCCCTCCCGGCCCCCTGAGCTGCCCTGAGCCGCTGGACAAAAGCCACCACCCCTCCCCTCTGCAAACTCACACCTGTTCCGGGCCAACCGTCCAGTCAACTGTCCGTGGTGGCCGCTCTGCTCAGGGAGCAAGCCTCGCTTTCTGCTTTCATTTTCTATTTCTTGACCCTGGCCTTCCCGGAAGTGTCCTCCGTTCAGAACGAGGTCTGTGGTCAAGCAGAAGAAAGCAGAGGTAGAAAACAGAAGCGCGTGCTCAGCCCTCTCCTGCAGACGGCCCTGGCCACCAAGGACGGGCCTCCCGGGGCACTGGGGCTGTCCCTGCCATCAGTGACAGGTCTAGAGAGACCGGATTAGATCCAAGTGGGGGACACGGATACACGGTGGTGGAGTGGCAAGCGTGCGGCGGGCTTAGACTCGTCCCCCAGGCGCCATGGGGACCAGGGAAGGGGACAGTGGACTCTGCCTGCGTGGAGGCTGGAGGGCTTCTCAGAGGAGGTGATGCTGGATTTGGGCTTTGAGGTAGAAGCATGGTTTTTCCGCGTGGTAGAAGCAGGTGCTCGTGGCGGAAGGATCGGCTGATGCGAACCCTAGAGGCCACACGGGTGTGGCATTTCAGTAGCCACAATATGGCAAGTAGGCAGTGAGCATCTGGTGTGTTTGGTGACGGTGCCGCGTGCTGGCGGTAGGAAGGTGGAAAATGCCAGATGGGAGGTGGGAGGGGCAGAGAGGAGGGGGCTGGGAACAAGCCCCGGGGGAGGGGCAGGGGGATGGGACAGTGTCATTTGCTGAGGGTCCCTCAGTCTGTCAGTCAGGTTTTCCTTCCAGATGTCCAAGGAGGGAAGGGCTGAGCCCAGAAGGATCTGGGGCTTCCGGGGTTTTCTCCCTGAGGGGGCGGGGCCCTGGGGTGTGTTCATTCCCTCCTGAGCAGCTTTCAGGTGGAAACTTTCAGTTTCCCTTTCAGGTGCATATATACTTGGGCCTTGGAGGTATTGGTCACTGAGGGACACACTGCACAGACTGGGACCTCAAGGCTAAAGAAAAGGTGGAGGCTGTTTGGCTCGGGGCAGGAGCCCTTGGTAAGCTGGGAGGGCGGGAGCCCCGGCCCCTCTGCTCGCCCAACAGAGGAACGGTGGAGAGGGAGGGGAACGCTGCTCAGCCCGGGGTCCAGACCGCCCGGGACCTGTGCCGACCCCAGAAGGAAGGAGGATGGCGGGGGGTGGGGAGTGAGGGGGGGAGGGTCAGGGGTGCTCATCCCTTTGGGGAATTTGGAGGAAGCAGAGGAGGCGAAGGGGGGCAGGCGGATCGAAGTCTCTCCCCGGGGTGACCTGACCGGCAAAGCGAGGTGGTGTCACCCACAGTGTCTCTGAGCCCTGCCCAGTGCCATGCCCTGCGGGGAAACCGAGGGCCTGCAAGGGAGTGTCTTGCCCTGTGGTGCCTTGAACAGGAGAGGGACATCTGGGCTTTCCCCCCCTGCCCCCCCGTTCAGCACGCCGTGAGGGCAGTAAGAGAAGAGGCAGGCCTGGGTGCCCTGTCAGCGAGAACAGAGGCACCGCCAGGGTGAGAAGGGTCATATTGTGACATGGTCCCACCTTCGTCGTCTTAAAACACCAGGCTGTGGACTCCCGGGGACGACTGTGGGGGCGTGAACTTCAACCTGTGTGTTCACCCAGGCCGGCCAGACCTGGAATGGGTCCCCACACACCTGGGGCCCCCTCCACCCTGCCCGCCGAGAACAGGCTGACCCTGGGCGAGTCACTTCACGTGGGGACTTGTTCACATCTCTTAAAACATTGGCCTCGGTGTTTGCGTATCACTTGGGAGGGTCCGTCGCGTGTCATTCCTGCCCCGCTTCTGTCTGCCCCGCGCATCCGTCAGCCGTGCCTCCTATGGTGCCCCGTGCAAGTTTTCCTTTTTTGATGTTCCTTTATTCACTTGGAGAGAGAGACAGAGAGCGTGGGACAAGCGGGGGAGGGGCAGAGAGAGAGAAGGAGACAGAGCGTTCTCAGCAGGTCCCTTGCTGTCAGTACAGAGCCCGATGTGGGGCTCGATCCCAGGAACAGAAAAATCATAGCTGAGCTGAAACCGAAGTGAGACGCTTAGCAAACCACGGCACCCTGGCGCCCCTGCGATGTTGCCCTTGATGGTCTGGGGTTTCCATCTGGATGGAAAAGACGCCCAACTCAACACCGATATCATTTGGTTGAACGTCTCTTCCAGGCTATTTGGAGCTTTTTCATTCTAGCTTACGATATAGGTTCTGTTGGGATGGACGGATCGAGTTTTAAGGATTTTATTTTTTTTAAGTAATCTCAATACCCAATGTGGGGCCTGAACTCATGACCCGAGATCAAGACTGAACCAGCCAGGGGTCCCATTGTTGGGTTGATTGATTGATTGACTGATTGCGTTTTTACAGGCTTTGTGGTTCTTCTTTCTCTTCCTCCTACTCCCAGACTTTGCTTCTCCTCCCCCTCCTCCCCTCCCCGTCCTTTTACTCCTTCCCCTCCCCCTCCTCCTTCTATTTCTTCACAACACCTTCAATGGGTGCCACCGCAATCCAAAGGAACACGGCTTTTTTTGTGCTTTCAAAGGAGAGTAAGGAAATAACCTCTACCCTTCTCCCCAACGTTCCTGGCAGCAGTTAGTGAACAACAATGGGAGAATCTGGAGGGCGCTGGGTTGGGCACCCACACCTGGCCCGGCCTCCCTGGGGGAGGGGCGCTTTGGACCGCGGTTCTGAGTCTCAGGCATCAGGATACCCATGTCTTTCCGCAATCTCCCCTTCCTCTTTCTCCTCATGTAAAAGCATTATGGCCTGAGTACGGAGACATGGAGAAATGAATGGGAACTCCCGGAAACCCACAGGACTGCCAAGAGCGCGCTAGACGAGTAGCGTAGTTTCTGTAAAACCCGAGGCATAGTCTTAGTTGTCCGCGGCCAGAAAGCGCTTTTCAGCAAGATAGGCCAGCCAAACAGGTGGAATTACTCAGTCGGGAATGAAACCGGGGTGTGTGTGGCTCCTACACCCCAGAGCTGAGCCTGGCTGTGCCCTGGAGGGCAGAGGGTGCCCTGGAGGCACTGGACAGAGCAGGAGGCGCACCAGGGAACAGACAGGAACCCTACCGGTGCTCAGAGTCGAATGGAGGAGACACAGAATGGAGGAGACAGACAATGGAGGAGACGGAAGGCTGGAGAAAACACAGAGAACCACGGACAGGACAGGGCACATCCAAGGGAAGCCTGGAGAGTCAGGGGTAGGGGGGAAGCAGGCAGGGGAGGGAGACTTTAACCTGGCCATCTAAGCACTGATAAACTTTTACAAGGTAAGGAAGATGGGGAAGGAATTTCCAGGGGGGGGGGGGGGGGGGGGGAGCAGCCTGAGCACAGGTGTGGAGGCTGAGCTGTAATTGGAAACAAGGGTCAATAGAACAAACAACTCATGATCTCGGGATTGTGAGTTTGAGCCCCACGTTGGGCATGGAGCCTACTTAAAATAAAAATTTAAAAGGAAAGAAAAAAAAAAAAGCGAGGAAGCAAGGGGTCCGTAGGGTACCCGGATGAAGGCCACACGGAGCAGGGAGCAGCATCCAGGACCAAAACCCAGGGGACACCCAAGTCGAGGGTCAGGGCCAGGCCAAGAATAAATAGCCCAGGACGGGAAGGATGAGACGGAGGGTGCAGACGCAGGTGAACACGCTTGGTGTCATCCAGGGTCCGGCTCTTTCTGCCCGTGCCATCCTCCTGCTCTCTGGTCCTCATGCTTTACGATGTCATTGGGCTGCCTGGGCTCCCCGGGCCACGCGGCGTTCGGAGCAGAAGAAGGAGAAGGCGGCCAGCCAGAGCTCCTCTCCCACCCGTCCCTCCCAGCAGCTGGAAGACCCCGGCGCCCCCGCTGAGCCCCCTTCCCCGGGTGTCTTGTTTTGGCCAAGGCTGGGCGGGACAGTCGCCCCTCGCTGCAGAGGCGCCCAGAAAACACATATCTGAGGTCCATCCCCTAAGGTGAGGGGCAGCAGGGCGGAAGGCGAGGCAACGGGCCTTGGAGGAGGTGGAGTCGCCTGGGAACCGGCGGCGGGCAGGAAAGCACCAAAGGCCACGGGAATTATTTGTCGTTAACATCAAGGCTGAGAGCAAAGATCAATAGCTGGGAATGACCCGGCCAGCAGTGGTTCCGAAAGAGAAAGAAAAACGCTGGGAGCCGCCCGCACCCTTCCTGGCCCCAGACACCCGACAGCTGCCCGTGTTTATCCGCTCCTCTGACTCATAGATAGAAGCCGCGTAATTCCACCGCGAGGATCCATGCCCTTCAGCCGGAGGCCGCCAGGCACACTCCTGTGGTTGAGGAAGGGGGCGTCAGAGCTGATTCTAGGTCTGGTTTTGGCTGGGTGCTTTGGGGGAAGCTCTAAGGAGACAGGGCCCGTCTAGATGGGGTGCTGCCGAAAGGGGGGCATTTGTATCAGTGGGTGTCTCTGTAACCTTCTCTAGCCTTGAAGGAGAGGCCAGAGGGCGCCTGCCCGGCTCAGTCGGCTAAGCGTCTGACTCTTGATCTCAGCTCAGGTCATGATCTTCTGGTTTTGTGAGTTGGAGCCCCGCGTCGGGGTCTGCACGGACAGCACAGAGCCTGCTTGGGATTCTCTCTCTCTCTGCCCCTCACCCACTCATGCTGTCTCTCTCTCTCTCTCTCAAAGTAAATAAATAAACCTTAAAAAAAAAAAAAAGGAGAGGCTAAAACAAGGACAAAACTTGCTCAAGAAGGAACAGTCATTCTCTTCAGCCGCGGGAGGGAGGCTTTTGTGCTCTGTGGCTGCCACAGGGCCCTCGTGGTTGTGCTCAGATGAAGCTATGGAGGGGCCTTGCTCTGTCTCCTTCTGTCCTGGTCTCACGGTAAACTGGCCGAGGGTGGTACTCTGTGCCATTATGTGTGTCTTCCAGAAGAAGAGAATCTAACCTGCGAATGTCAGGCCTCTCCTGGCTCTTTCTCAGTCCCTTATAACACTCATTAATAAGTAGAAGGAAAAAAATGCCTATATATATATATATATATATATATATATAAACTATATATATATATATATATAAAGTTTATTTCTTTTGCGAGAGAAAACATGAATGGGGGAAGGGCAGAGGGGAGGGAGAGAGAATCCTCAGCGGGCTCCACACTTTCAGCGCAGAGCCTGATGACGGCCTTGAACTCTTGAGCCCTGAGATCCTGACTTGAGCCAAAATCAAGAATTGGACTTAACTGACTGAGCCACCCAGGCGCCCTGGTTTCCTCCTCTTTAAAATGGAGTCCCAAGACTCAGTCCCTTATGTATCTGATTTCAGCTCAGGTTATGGTCTCTCGGTTCAGGCTCAGGTTCTGGGGTGGTGCGGAGCCTGCTTGGGGTTCTCTCTCTCTCTCTCTCTCTCTCTCTCTCCCCCCTCTCTCTGCCCCTCCCAAACTCGTGCTTTCTCCCTCTCTTTCTCTCAATAAAGAAATAAACCTTAAAAGGGGTGCCTGGGCGGCTCAGTTGGTTAAGCGGCCGACTTCGACTCAGGTCATGATCTCGCGGTCTGTGAGTTCAAGCCCCGTGTCTGCCTCTGTGCTGACAGTTCAAAACCTGGATCCTGCTTTGGATTCTGTGTCTCCCTCTCTCTCTACTCCTCCCCTGCTCACACTCTGTATCTCTCTCTCAAAAAGAAATAAACATTAAAATTATTTTTTTAAAGAAATAAAGCTTAAGAGAAAATGAAACAGAAGGCCTCCCATCTCTCTCTCTCTCTCTCTCTCTCTCTCTCTCTCTCTCTCTCTCTCTCTCAATAAAGAAATTATCATTAAAACGGGCGCCTGGGGGGCACAGTCAGTGAAGCTTCTGACCTCAGCTCCAGTCATGATCTCAGGGAACGCGTGAATATTCGGTGAGGGGACACGTGAAGTGCCCTGCCCCCCACAGACGCTTGATCGACGTCAGCTATCATCAATTCACAAACACGGACGTGCCCGACCTCCAGGAATTTCCAGAACATTTCTTCCCATCTTATCTTCCGGGTTTGGTGTTAGTGCTTCTGTAACTTCTCAGATGGCGGTCTCCTTGTCGTCTGATCATCTTCTCCTGTGCCCCAACAGGACAGCAGCAGGACTCTGACCTGGCTTGGGGCGAGCTGCAGCGAGGTGAGCAGGCTTCCTGATATAGCGGCCAGCAGGGGCCAGGAGCAGACAGACAGACATAAGGGGTCAAGTCCATTTCGCCATCGCGGCCTTCCCAGAGGGACCCACCAGAGACCTGTCTCCTCGCTGCTCCCCGTGGCCACAGCTGGCTCCCATTTGACCCCACGATTTCTTCTCTCTTTCCCAAGGCTGAAGCGACGCCTCCTCGTGACTGGGACGCAGACGCGAGCTGTAGGGAAAACCCTGAGATCCCACCGCTGGCACCATGAGCCACGAAGGTGGGGGACAGTAGAGGAGAAAGGACAGGGGACAGGGGTCCTGAGGCAGGGCCAGGGGGGAGGAGGTAGACCGGCCACCTCGGAGGCTTCTCTCCAAGCCTCCCGCCGGGCTCGGGATCCCCGTGGGGTTCAGCAACGGAGGCCGTTCCCTCCCATTCTTGCCCTGCAGCCTGACTGGTCTGCGAGGGTCAGCGGGCCACTGAACTGGACCCCTGGGTGGCCTTGGCCACCTCCCACCTGTGTGGCCCCGGGTGCCTTACCTAACCTCACCGGTAAAGTGAGAATATTCCCTTACGCTGTTGTGAGGATCAAATAGACCGTGCGTATGTGTTCTGGGCCAGGGCCGGCTACACAACACGCCTTCCCTAAGTGTCGCCGCCGTGCCCTCTAGTGGAACCTGGTAGCTCCAGGCAGAAGCCGCCCCTCCCCCGGCAGCCCCGGCCGCCACGGCAGAGTTAGGACGCCTGCCTGTGTCTCGGGAATAAGCACCTGCTGATCAGAAACGAAAGCTGGGCGGGGCTCGAGTCTGTTCATCTCAATACCCCTGCCTGGGCCGGCGCTCCGTAAATACAAAGATTTGGCGTCGCGGGTCCCCTCCAGCTAAGCCCCGGTGTCCTCTCTCCCTTAGTGATGCAGGGACAATAAAAACAAAACAACCTTTTTTCTTTCCCATCTGGGGAGCACAGACTTTATCCAGGAAACCATTAGGCGTTTCCGGACCTCCAGGAGCCGGGACGAGCTGCATCTCCTGCTGATCAGTGAGGAAGCCTGGGAGATCTTGATCGAAGAGGCCAACTTGTCCAGGTAACCCCCGGGGACGGTCCGGGGTGGCCCCCCAGATCTCCGCGTGGCAGAATCCTGGGGCTGGGGTTCAGTTTGCTCCTTCTCAAGAGTCCATGACCAATATGTCTTCCATGACATTCTCTGGCAGGGAGTAGCCATCGAATTGAGAGGAGAGGAAAGCTGCAGGGGGCAGGTTATTTGACCTTGACCCTTAACCTAAGGCAGACCTGCCTCTGCCTTGGTTCTTCCTCTGTTCAATTTTACTGGGAGGAAACTCAGATAATGTATGTAAAGTGCTTAGCATCGTGACTGACACATAGTAGGTCCTCATTTAATGTTAACTTTTTATTTGATTTAAGTTTATTTATTTAAAAAAAATTTTTTTAATGTTTATTTAGCTTTGAGACAGAGAGAGACAGAGCATGAGTGGGGGAGGGGCAGAGAGAGAGGGAGACACAGAATCTGACGCAGGCCCCAGGTTCTGAGCTTCCAGCATGGAGCCCGATGCAGGGTTTGAACTCACCCACCATGAGATCATGACCTGAGCTGAAGTCGGACATTTAACCGACTGAGCCCCCCAGGCGCCCCAGCTTCTTGGACATAGAGCAGCCCCAGACCCGTGGAGGCAGTGTGGCTCTGTGACAACTACGAGCGTCACAGGAGGTAGCCGCCAATGCTGTACTCTTGGAAGGATTCTGGGCAGACCCACAAGCCCCCACCAAAGAGGAAAGTAGTTCCTCCACCAACTTGTCCAAATGCAGGTCTTTTCAGGCTTGTGGATTCATACAGATGGCCCTCGAAGTCTCTAGTATTTTTAACTGATTTCATAAAAGTCACACATGGCGTTGGCAGGCATGCATATGAAGCTGTCACCAGCTGATGTGTGAGTTAAGCTGGTGACACCTGAGAGGCTGGGGGTGCTGGGTGATGGGTCGGGAGTCATCGGTGTGAACTGGAGAGTCCGGGGAGACCCAGGGTGGCGGATTCCTCTTCTCAGTCGTTTGGGGCAGTGAGGCCACATCTGAGGACATCGGGCTTGGGAGAGAGGGCAGGTGCTGGGGAAAATGATCGCTAAGGTCTCTTCTCGCTTTTTTAAATTCCAAGAGCTCAATGTTAGTCAAGCTGGAAAGTCTGAGCTCACAATCCCTACGACTACCCTGAGTTTTGGCCCCAACTACAAATTGGCGGGTGTCCTCAAACCATCCTGAGGTTGGGTGACTCCCCGAAAGGGCTCGCAGACCTCACCAGAGCTGTCCGACTCAGTCGCACTGTCTTCCAGGGAAGGATGCAGGTGGCCATTGGTCAAAGAGAGAGACGGGCAGGGCAGAGTCTGGGGGGGGTTTCAAGCGCAAAGCTTCCGTTGTCCTCCAGACGCGTTACTGTCCTGTCTTCAATCTGTGACGATGCACACGGGACATTGCCCACCTGGGACGCTCATGCTGTGAAAGAAAACGATGACTCTAACATTTATTACAATGGTAACGAAGACTTAATTCAGGACTATGGCCACAGGAGAGAGTTCAGGCTCTGCGCGGATACAGCTGGGGATTTATAGCCAAGGAGCGGGGCATGGGGACGGGGTGCCGGGCAGAGCGCGAAGGATGGGAAATCACACAGAGAAGAAGGTGGAGGATTCTCGCTCGCCGGACCCAACAGGGATCTTGGTGAAGTCAGGTCAAGAACTTCCACATCAGGGCGCCCGGGGGACTCCGTCGGAGATGCGTCCGACTCTTGATTTCAGCTCAGGTCATGATCTCATGGTTCATGATATTGAGCCCCCTGGCTCTTCGCTGACAGCCAGGAGCCTGCTTGGGCTTTTCTCTCTCTTCCTCTCTCTCTTCCCCTCCTCTGCTCATATTCTCTCTCTCTCAAAATAAAGAAATAAACTTAAAAAGGAAAGAAAGAAAAAAGAAGAACTTCCACATCGAATGGGCGATTTGATCACAGATCAAAAGTGATCAGATATCAAGGTTGGGAAGATTCTCATTAAGCTGACCTAACAGGGTTCTTGCTGAGACGAGGCACTATAGGCTGTCACGGACAGGACACAGAAGGCCACGGTGGACAAGGTCCACGGGGACTGCACCTAGGCAGAAAGAGGACCTCGAAGAGCCTGACTGAAGTTTGGTCAAGGAGAGAGTCTTTTTCAACCCAGCTTTGGTGTATAGAGTTTTTTGGGGGCCAGTGACATGCTCTGCACGGTTGACCTGTCTGTCGTCTCCAGCCCCTCCTTGAGGTCACTTTAATCCCTTTAGTGTCTAGTTCCTCTGTAGGTCAGAACCAATAGCATGTGACCAAAGCCCCCTCATACATCGTGCTGTCAGGCCGTGTAAGGCAAAGGCCCAGCGGAAGGAAGACAGTCCTATCATTCTAGGACCCTTACCATTCTGGGCAGGGTGGAGAGATCACTTCCCCATGGACAAGGGCAAAGGGCAGACCTCTCTGTGGGTAGGTGATCCTTCCGTACACTCTAAGATTCTCCGAATGAAGGTTTTTCTGCTCCAACCCCACATCCCTTTGTTCACTACAAACACTGTGGTACCGACAGTTTGACCTGCCCTGGAGTGAGAGCCATCCTTAGCGAATACCTACCACTTGGGGCGCCTGGGCGTCTCAGTCGATTAAGCGTCCGACCTTCGATTTCGGCTCAGGTCATAATCTCAACAGCACAGAGCCTTGGGATTCTTTCTGTCCCTCTCTCTCTGGTCCTCCTTCTCCCCTGCCCCTCAAAATAAATCCATAAATACACTTAACAAAACACCCACCACTTAAGAGCATCTTAAGAGGAGTACTTACTAATTCCCTGACGGAATACGTATCATGGAGCACGAGCAAGGTACCGACTGTGCGTACCATTGCAAGAATCGTTCTCTGCATCTGTCAACTTCCTGTCCTTTTGATTTAGAGTAAAAGTCCCACGGTTGGTGCAGGACAGATCAGATCGAGGTGACAGACAGGCTTTGTTCTTAATCACTTGGCTTCGCTCTTACAGTGAAGAGGAAGAGGCGCTACGTGAGGGTCTGAGCAAGCTGGAAGCAGACCTGTATGAGGAGGACAAAGACAGGCTCCAAGCAGACCCCCGGGAGAGGGAGAGGTTTTTGAGTGAGTTTCCCCTGTTGAAACAGGAGCTTCAGGGGCAAATACGGAAGCTCCACGAGCTTGCAGACATGGTTCAGAAGGTACACAAGTACTGCACAGCCTCCAAAATCGCGGCCAGCTCCGCCAGCGCAGCGTCCAGCGCCTTGACCATCCTGGGCTTGGGTCTGGCACCTGTGACGATGGGGACCAGCCTGGGACTCCTGGCAGCCGGAATGGGGCTGGGGAGAGCATCTCTCGTCACCAGTCTGTCCACCGGCATTTTTGAGCAGGCAAGCACGTTGTATGCGAACTATGAAGCCAGTCGCCTGGCGTCCCCTGGCAGTGGTCGTGACCCATGGAATGTATTTGTGAGGTTTCTGACTGAGAATGGCGGCCAACTTGTTTCCATAGCGAACAACTTCCCTCAAGCCCTGAAAGACATTGGAAGGAATATTCGTGCCATCAAGCAGGTCAAAGCCAATCCTATCTTAGCAGACAAGGCCAAGAGGTTCATGACAGCTGGGAAAATCTCAGCTCGAAGTAGCAGGCAGGTGCAGAGAGCTTTTGGAGGTACTGCTCTGGGAATGAGCAGAGGAGCCCGGATCTTAGGTGCGGTCACCTCTGGCTCCTCCCTTCTGGTGGACGCGTACAACCTTGCGAACGATCGGAAGCACCTGCAGGAGGGGGCAAAGGCAGAGTCGGCTGAAGAGCTGAGGCTGAAGGCCCAGGTGCTGAAGAGAAAGTTGAAGTTTCTCACCCAGATCTACAAAAGTTTGAGAGAGGGCCCGACCCCGTGACCTCCGAGCAGGGCGGGGATCAGGGACACGTGGGGGACAAAGGCATGGAGGTACCTTATTAGAGGGGAATAGGGGGCAAAATAAAGTTTTTGAGGGGCGCTTGCGTGACTCAGTCGGTTAAGCATCCGGCTCTTGGTTTCAGCCCAGGTCACCATCTCACGGTCCGTGGTTTCGACCCTGTGTCAGGCTCCTCACTGACAGTGCAGAGCCTGCTTGGGATTCTCTCTCTCTCTCTCCTTCTCTCTCCCTCCCCTGCTCACTATCGCTCTCTCCCTCTCCAAATAAATAAACGTTAAAAAAAACTTTAAAGGAATGGGGTGTAAAGAAGTTTGGCATTTCTGTAGCTGAGCACGGGGGGAGGGGTTAATGCAGATGACAGGGGGGTCAAAGGGAAGGCAGGCATGGGGACCCTGGAAGAAGGAGGGGAGGGAGGGGACTAGAGAGTGGAGGGGGTGGGCCAAAGAGGACACAGAGGACATGGCTACAGAGAGACGTGGAGGAACAGCCAAGGGCAGGGCAGGAACACTGCAGGTGGGAGTGTTGGTGTTCGGAGCAGTGCCTCTCTGCTGAGCCTCCCCATGGTTTGCCGCGCAAAGGGGAACAGACTCCTCCCCTGCGGAGGGAACTCCAGCCCTACCTTTCCTGCCTCGTCCCACCTTCATCTTCCAGTAGGCTCACCTTTGGTAGACGGTGACTTCCTCGTGATGATTGGTGGTGGTGACGAGGATGCTGACCGCGGTGCTGGCGATGGTGACAATGGCATTAGGGTGCGGGCAACAGTCAGCAAGTTGCTGGTGGTCTTTGGGGCCGGGGCACACCGAGACACCGATGAAGTTCCAAAGGCTGAGTTGGAATGGTGGTCGATTTGGAAAAAAAACAAAAAAGAGAAGAAAAGTGAAGGAGTGCCAGCAACGAGTCAAGGAACCTTGCTGTATGTGGAGACCGACCAGCTTGGGGCCAAGAGACACTGCCTCTTTGAGCCTCAGTTTCCTCATCAGTTGGGGGTTGGGGACAGTGCTAGGCAAGTTGGTATTTCAAAAAAAAAATTGTTTTTTGAAGGAGAGACAGAGCGTGAGCAAGGGAGGGGCAGAGGTGGAGGGAGACACAGAGTCTGAAGCAGGCTCCAGGCTCCGAGCTGACGGCACAGAGGTCTTTGCGGGGCTCAAGCTCACAAACCACGAGATCATGACCTGAGCTGAAGTCGGTCATTCAACCGACGGAGCCACCCAGGCACCAGCAAGGCGGTATTTCCGATCTGTGCTTGTCCCCGTCTTGTGTTCTATAAGCTGCTTCAGGCAATGTGGACTATACAGCGGGGGGTCGCCTGGGCTCTGGAGGCCTGACTTCCCTTCCCCATGGGCTTGTCTTGCGGGCTCTCAGGGAGCAAGTCTTCCATCGCTTTTTCCTCAGACCTCAGCACCCCGCAGGCCCCACCGGGACACCCAGGGGGAGCTTGTCCACGTCTGGCTTTGGACTGAGCATCTTCCTCAGCCGGTGTCCAGAACCTGGGATCAAGCGATAGATGCTGCGGTTCTCGGGTGGGCAGGAGGGCTGAGTCTCGAGCCCCCGGCCTTCCTCCTCCCTCCCTCCCCCATGGAACGCCACGCAGGTCCAGGCCTTCCCTTCCCCACCAACATATCATGGCGATTCTCTCTTCCTTAGCTCTTTCCCAGACCCCACCTGACTTCCCTTCATCCGGGAACCGCCCTGTTTCAGTTCTCTCCCAGCACGGTGGGGCGCCATCTCCTGGCCATCCTTGTCATGCGGCTGGGTGGTCAATGGTGGTCCTATGGGTTCACCAGCCCAGCCTTTAGACAGGGGAAGACTCGAAAACCTTCGCTGAGCGTTTAGACTTACTTATGGCAAAGAAGGCATTTTTGTTTTTAAAGGAGACAAACTCAACAGATCATGAAGATACACGAAGCTACATCTGCCTACAAAGCTCCGAATCCAGGTCCCAGTTGCTGTCACAAAGGAGGGAACGGAGCTCCCAGCCCCACCCTTTTCACCCCATGATGAAAGTGCCTTAGCATGTGTTGCAGCTGTCACCACTACAGTTAGCTGGGCTGCAGGTGTTTCCACTGAGCGTCACAATAAAGTACCATGTGCTACGAGCCCCGTGCGTGCCGGTGTCCGTGTGCCGGAGCGGGTGGCCTGGAAGGGACCGTGCTCTGCTTCCGCAGTGGGCGCCTACTCTGGGCATCTTCTAGAAGCTTCCAGTACCTCAACCTGGCGGAGGCAAGGGTTGGGTGAGGGGTGGCAGTCGAGGAAGAAAGGGGAGACGGAAAGGCAGGCCGGGCCGGTGGCAAGGACGCTGAGAGGGTCTCCTAGAAACCTCAGTCGTGTGGGGGTCCATCCCAAGGTGTGTGTAAGTAGGAGGGAGGGAGTCGGTGATGAGGCCTGTGTGCGGCTGGGCCTGTGTGTTCTTTTAACAAAGGCTGGGCACAACCCCGGTCCCTTGCTCAGTGCCTGGAGTAGAGGGCAGTGGAAACAAGAGGGGGGAGGGGAGGGAAAGGCGTTCCTCAGAGAAGGGCCCTGGCCCCCACCTGGTCAGCGTGTGGACCCAAGCAGCCGCCCCGCACGCCGGCGTCCCGGGCCCTCTGTTTGGCCTGCTCAGTCGCTAAGGAAGTGTGTAAGCTTCCAGCGATGACACTCCCGCCAGCCACTCCCACGGCCCCTGGGAAGGGAGCAGCAGACGACAGAGTCTTGTGGGCCACGCCACCTGAGGGCCGGGGGTGCTTTTAGCTCAGCCCTTTCCTGAAGGTTCCAGGGGAGAACTTGCCTCTCTGGCCCCAGAGGCCCCAGGCGGCCTTCCAATCTCTGCCTCTGCCTGGGCCTTCCCGCAGCTCTCTGTCCTCTCTCCTCTGCGTGTCTGTCATAAGGACACCAGCCACCGGGATTAGGGCCTACCCGGACAGGTAGGGGTTGTGGGATGAGGTCATGGACACCTTCTGAGGGACTCCCACCCCCCTGCATTGAACCCACTGCAGGACTCGGCAAATACCGTTTCTTCCCGCTGAGATCTGACCTTGACCGCATTGTGTGCAGGGGGAGTGCTGGACCGGGTACCCACCTCTGCCCACAAGGGATGGGCAGTCCTGAGGTGGCCCGACACACCCACCACACAGAGGGGAAGGAGGTTCACAGAGTGCATTTTGGAAAGGGGCCGGGAGGGAGTAATGAGAGAAACCCGGGGCAGAGGCGAGGGAGCCACAATCAGGACCCTTCCCGCAGAAAAGCAAAGCGACGTGGAAGAACTGGGTCCTGGAGGTGGTCCTGGCCCACACGGGGCTCTGGAGGCGGTCCCGGCCCACGCGGGTCTGGAGGGGGTCCCGGCGCACCCGGGTCTCTGGAGGGGGTCCCGGCCCAGGCGGGTCTCTGGAGGGGGTCCCGGCCCATGTGGGGCTCTGGAGGCGATCCCGGCACAGCAGAAGGAGGTTGGAAGGGGCCCCAAGGTCCTCTCTCTTTAGAGACTGATTACTCAGCACAGAAAGGAAAGAGCTATTTGTGGAGGCTGCAGCCTGGATGGGGCTCGAGGGCATTACTCTGGGTGAATTTCGTTTTTGCTTTTAATGTTTATTTAGTTTTGAGAGAGAGAGACAGAACTCGAGCTGGGAAGGGGAAGAGAGAGAGGGAGACACAGAATCCCAAGCAGGCTGCGGGCTCTGAGCTGTCAGCACAGAGCCCGACGCAGGGCTCGAACCCATGAACTGTGAGATCATGACCTGAGCCCAAGTCGGACCCTTAACCGACTGAGCCACCCAGACACCCTGATGTTTTCATCTTTGTACTTTGTTCGAAGCCTTCCTGGGCTGGACAATGGCTCCTCAGGGCCCGTTTGTACCACCGATTTGAGCAAACGCAAATAGGATTGTCCACTGCGTGATGCTGGCAGCCCGGCAACGAGTGACCGGGACCACGGCTCGCTTCCACGTCCCGTACCGACCAGGTGCCCTCAGCATGGACGCAACCCACCTAAGGTGTCCGTCTCTGCCAGCCACTCTGATGCCTCCAGACGTCCCCGTCGTCACATGCCCAGGTTACAGCTCCCCGCTCCCCCCACTGTCCCTAGGCAAAGGGAGAACCAGGAGGTGGGGTCCCCACCTCTGAAACACACAAGTCACCGGCTCACTTCTGAAGCACGTATGCTGAAACACACAAGTCATAATGTCCAGCACGTGTGAGCCAAGCTCCCCTTCCCCCGGGATGGAGACGCTGCAAGGGGGTGCTAGCTGTGTGCCCCTGTCTGCTGACTCTCCCAGCCTCCCCCAGGTGACATAGGGACACCTCCGTCCCCAGTGTTAGGGTCCCTTTCCCACTGAGTTGGGAATTTCCTGGCGCTCCACCATGAGGCTACGTTTACGGAGTCCGTCCAGGTCCGGAATCCATTCTACGTCCTCCTTAGATAATCAGGCCGCAGGAGTGTGGCCGTTTCATTGCATTCCCCACCTCACAGTGGTTTTATCTGGGCATCGGGCCAAAGTCACGCTAGCCAAAGGGAGAAGAATCAGGAGGAAGGGGCGTTACAGAAAAAGTGACCAAAGACCACTAAACAAGCAGAGGTGGACAAAAAATCACTTGAAACAGTGTCAAGGGTCAAAATACCAGAGTGAGCTTGAGGTCGCCCCCTCCCGGCCCCCTGAGCTGCCCTGAGCCGCTGGACAAAAGCCACCACCCCTCCCCTCTGCAAACTCACACCTGTTCCGGGCCAACCGTCCAGTCAACTGTCCGTGGCGGCCGCTCTGCTCAGGGAGCAAGCCTCGCTTTCTGCTTTCAGTTTCTATTTCTTGACCCTGGCCTTCCCGGAAGTGTCCTCCATTCGGAACGAGGTCTGTGGTCAAGCAGAACTAAGCAGAGGTAGAAAACAGAAGCGCGTGCTCAGCCCTCTCCTGCAGACGGCCCTGGCCACCAAGGACGGTCCTCCCGGGGCGCTGGGGCTGTCCCTGCCATCAGTGACAGGTCTAGAGAGACCGGATTAGATCCAAGTGGGGGACACGGATACACGGTGGTGGAGTGGCATGCGTGCAGCGGACTTAGACTCGTCCCCCAGGCGCCATGGGGACCAGGGAAGGGGACAGTGGACTCTGCCTGCGTGGAGGCTGGAGGGCTTCTCAGAGGAGGTGATGCTGGATTTGGGCTTTGAGGTAGAAGCATGGTTTTTCCGGGTGGTAGAGGCAGGTGCTCGTGGCGGAAGGATCTGCTGATGCGAACCCTAGAGGCCACACGGGTGTGGCATTTAAGTAGCCACAATATGGCAAGTAGGCAGTGAGCATCTGGTGTGTTTGGTGACGGTGCCGCGTGCTGGCGGTAGGAAGGTGGATAATGCCAGATGGGAAGTGGGAGGGGCAGAGAGGAGGGGGCTGGGAACAAGCCCGGGGGGAGGGTCAGGGGGGATGGGACAGTGTCATTTGCTGAGGGTCCCTCAGTCTGTCAGTCAGGTTTTCCTTCCAGATGTCCAAGGAGGGAAGGGCAAGCCCAGAAGTGCCGCGGCCAGCGTGACAATTTCTCTGACAGAGTTGAGTGTAAGGAGATGGGAAAGGGGACAGAAGAGCAAGGGTGGGGAACGGGAGGAACACCAGGAGTCATTGCACCAAAGTGTCGCTCTTTATTTTGCAAGTTCGGCTTATATACAGTATAATAGGTCATGACATAATTGCATCAGGAGACATATTTAGGACAAGATCCTCAAGCGTGACTTAAGTTCCTTACTGTTAGTTCCTCCTTGGAGCAGGGAGCCCTCGATCCCCTGGGGTAAGCAGGTTAGGCATGTAACGTGACATTGACTCAGGCTCACGGGAGCCTGGGTCCCTGGAGGGTATCAGCTGTACCCTGGCGCGCCCTGAGGCACCGCTCCTGAGAACAACCAAGGGAGGGTCGGGAAGCCCCGGTTGGCGGAGTCTGAGAGCCGTTGCTCGATCAGTTAACCCCAGCCTGGCTCAGGGCTCCCAACATCTCCCCCTATTTTTTTTAATGAAGCATGTGCCTCTTGATTTGAGTCTGTAGTAGGTACCGTTTCCAGCACCCACAAAGGGCACACCATGCCAGCCCCAAAAGGAGAGCGAGAATTCCAAGCCCCAGGAAGAACCAAAAGGAGTGTCGCAAAAGATTTAGAGGTTAAACCCATTAAGACTGTCCAATACTTGGTGAGCGATTTTTGCAGGATCTACCAAGTCCAATTTGGATTGCCCAATGGCAGCTATGTCTTGTTGGAGATCCTCCAAATCCAAGCTCATCTCCGGATGGTGCCAAATGCCCTGGAGGTGCCATTGCACTTGTTCCCAGCTAGTGGCATTCTCAAATTCTAACGGAGTAACACAAATATGTCGGAACCCACTGTGGCAAATTAGGGAAAGCCGGGGTTTTATCAACGTAACTCGCTTTCCCAAAAATTCAACAGCATCTTCAAGCCCATTTAAGCGTTCGAGGATTTTATGATCTATGGTGTCTTGTGTAGCCAATGTGTGGGAGACGTTGCGAGCAAGGGTGTTTACATGATCGGCAGTATGCACCGACTGAGCCGGTGCAACTGTGGACACAGTGGCAGTGGCAATTAGAGATATTAGGGCAGTAATTCCGGCTACAAGCAGTCCTAAAAACCGTTTAGCTCGGGACAGGAGACCATGTATCTCCAAGGCAAATTGATATCCATAATCAGGGTACCATGGCCCCTCTACCGTTACAGGAATCATCACATAAGGAGGTTGCATAACCAGAAATACCAAGGTTGTGGAGGAGGAGGTTACAGACTGGGAAATAGGGATGCAGTTAGTAGGAATGCATTCAGGGCATGCAGCGCGATACATAGTGCCGTCTCGGATATGAATAGGCGTAACGGACCCCGGGCCTACAACCAACAGGAAGGGCCAAGGAACACAAGCTTGAGACCTTAACACAGGATCAGGGCGTCGAAAAACAAGCCAAGAAGTGGCATTAGTCTCTATAGGGGACATGGCGGCAACCAACTTCCACAGTTCAGGGTGGAACATCCCTCCAGGCGTTGAAAGGACACCACCTGGTAAGCTATGGTTGTGTCTATAAGGTCCAGAAGTAGTCTCTCTCAGCCATCTGCCCCCACCAGTCAAGATGAGTCAAGTAGGTAAGGGAGGCTTGGACCAGTCCGTGGTACTCATGGAGGGGATGCCATAAGGTGCGTAGATGGAGTGTCGGAGGCTGCCGTGTCTCCTGGACTAGCTGAGTCGCAGCTCCCGTCAGCTTCTTGATCTGCCCCAAGTGGGTAGGTCCATCTTGGCTCTCCGCTTGCGGCGGGGTGTCGATATTTTCAACCGGGCCATCTTGTTGTGTAGCCGGGATGACACGGATACATCGGGCTGGGAGCCAACGCGGTGCTTCCTCATCCTGTGGAAAAACACAAGCATACCCTCGGCCCTGTCTTAGGATAGGGTCGGGTCCATGCCAGATGCCTGTCATAGGGTCCTTCCATTTGGCCAACTGGAGGGGATTGGTTTCTGGATGCCAAAAGCGCTCTGCTGCAGTGCGGCCAGACCCATCCACATTTAAAAAATTTATCACATATAAGGCCAGTGATAAACGCATGTGGGGAGAATATTTTACCCGTCCCTTTAGGATCTCCCCCTCTTTTAATTTATGCAGATATGATTTGAGCGTAGCATGGCTTCGCTCTACTAAAGCCTGGCCTTGAGAGTTGTAGGGAATGCCTGTGGAATGGGTGATTGCAAAAGCGGCGCAAAATTGCACAAAGGCCTTTGAGGTGTAGGCTGAGCCATCGTCAGTCTTGATCTTTTTGGGCATGCCAATTTGCGAAAAGGCAAAGAATAAGTGATTTTGTACATCTTTAAATGCTTCTCCGGCATGGGCGGAGGCACATGTATAGCCAGAATATGTGTCTACCGAAACATGAATGTATTTCAATTTCCCGAAGGGTGGGTATAGGGTCACACCATTTGCCACAGGTGGTTGGGTAGTAATCCTCGAGGGTTTACTGAGTAGTTTGGAGGGTGCAAATGTTCTGGGCAAGTATGGCATTCTTTTACTATTCGTCTGGCCTGTTCTCGTGTAATATGAAATTGCCTGCGTAAGGCAAGGGCATTTTGATGAAATTGAGCATGACTTAGTTTTGCTTTCTCAATTGGCGTTGTCTCTAAGTTAACGGAATAAGCTATGTGGGTGTATTTGTCTGCAATAGCATTACCTAGAGCCAAAGGGCCTGGGAGCTGAGTGTGTGCACGGATATGGGAAATGTATACAGGTTCCAGTCGCTGGTTCAGTGAAGTTTGTATGTCTTTGAACAAATGGTACAGTTCTTCATCATTACACAGTATGTATGCTTGGGGGAGAATTGAAACTGATCGAGTAACATATTGACTGTCAGAAAACAAATTTATAGCAAAAGGATATTTTTCTAAGGGAATGTGAACTGCCTTTAGTTCCGCTCTGTGTCCAGAAGAAGTAGGGTATTTATAGGTTGTGGTGTGTTTGTGTTGTGGGGACTGAAAATGGATTGCAATGGTTTCTCTTTTGTCTGCATCTATAAATACGTTAGGGGCAGTTGTAAGCGGTTTGTCCGAGATGCTGACAAAAGGTTTGGTTGGGGTCACGGCTAAAAATTGCAACAGTTTGTCAGCGGGAAGGATGATATTTAATTTGGCCAGATAGGGCTGTCTGTTGCAAAGCTGTGACCTTATCTGCGGTTAACATGGGACATATTGAGTAATCAGGATCTTTTCCATACAATTGAGTGGCACGCTGTCGCCCTTTGATTATAAGTTTGGTCAATAAAAGAATAAGGGGATTAATTACATGTAATTGGTGTATGTATGTATGTATGTATCCATTCCAAAGGACCCGCAGGTTGCCACAGGACTGCTAAGGGTAGGTGAGCAGGATTCAAAAGGATTAAGTAGAGGGGATCTTGATAAGAGATCCGAGTGATCTGTGCCTCTGAGAGTTTTGCATTAATTATATCCAAAGCATCTTTAGCTTCTTTAGTTAAAGTCCTAGGTGAGGCAGGGTTGGAATCCCCCTTTAGGATGTCAAAAAGAGGGGATAATTGCTCTGCGGTGAGAGATAAAGTGGGGCAAATCCAAGTGATATCTCCCAAGAGCTTTTGAAAGTCATTTAAAGTACTGAGAGAGGAGGTGTGGATGGATAATTTCTGAGGCCTAATGGATCGGCCTCCAATGACATATCCAAGGTATTCAAAAGGTGCCGTTTTCTGTATCTTTTCTGGGGCTATTACCAGAAAGAAGGCTTCTAGAGCTGTGATGAGGTCGCCAAAAGCCTGTTGTAAAAGGGGTTCTGAGGAGGCGGCCAGCAAAATGTCATCCATATAATGAATGCAGTATACTCGGGGGTATTGTTTTCGGAACGGCTGTAAAGCTCTGTGCACATAATCTTGGCAGAAAGTGGGTCTGTTAGCCGTACCTTGAGGGAGGACCTTCCACGGATATCGGGAGAAGGGTGCTTGTAAATTCACCTCGGGTATGGAAAAGGCAAATTTCTCTTTGTCCGTGGCAGCCAATGGAATAGTGAAAAAACAATCCTTTAAGTCAAGCACTATTAGAGTATAATCCAATGGGATAGCGGAGGGAGAAGGTAGCCCTGGCTGCAATGCCCCCATAGGTTTCATAACTGCATTAACTGCTCTTAGGTCCTGCAACAATCTCCATTTACCCGATTTTTTCTTAATAACAAATATAGGAGTATTCCATGGGCAGTTAGAAGGTTCAATATGTCCTAATGATAGTTGTTCTTGTACAAAGAACTTTGTTGCCTCTAATTTCTCTGTAGGGAGGGGCCACTGATTTACCCATACTGGGGTGGAGGACAGCCACTCCAGAGGCATAGCATGAGGTCGGCTCAGTGGCCCTGATGAAAACCCGATCCCGCTCTGTCAGATTGTGAAGGGGGAGAGAGAGGATCTTTGATCCCTCGAAGATCTTTCCTCAATCCTCGTCCAGGCTTGTAACCCATTTTTGACATAAGGTGCATAATCACTGGGGATTGCTGAGCTATTGGGATTGGTGCTGACTGAAGAGTAAGGCCCACGTCAGAAAGAACATCGCGTCCCCACAAATTTATTTCAATATCCAGAATGAATGGCTGGAAAGTTCCAGTTTGTCCTTCCTCTGAAGTCCACTGGAGGAAATGGGAGCTTATCGAAGGGGATTGAGCTTGTCCTACCCCTTTAATAGGTGTGGGGGTGGAATGACAGGGCCATGAAGAGGGCCATTGTTGGCGAGATATTACTGATACGTCAGCTCCTGTGTCAATGAGCCCCCTAAAGGGACGACCCGATATGTAAAGGGTCAACAAGGGTTTATCTTGAGATATTATTTTCATCCAATAAGCATTTGTTGATCCAAAACCTTGGTCTCCTCTATGGGACTTAACATGAGGATTATTGGTGACCCACCTAGGGATCAGAACTAATTGAGCAACAGGAATCTTTGGCTGTAAGGAAAGAACTCCCTCCTTTAGGCTAGCCATGAGTTTTATTTCCCCTGTATCGTCTTCATCAATAACCCCGGGATGAATGATTAGACCTTTTAAGGTCCAATTAGATCTTCCTAATATAAGTCCCATTGATCCTTGTGGTAAGGGTCCCCAAATCCCCGTATCTATAATCTTGGGGGGATAGCCTCCTTCCAGTCGCCAGGACATAGGGCTTCTCTGCTAAGATTGTCCAGAAGAGACAAAGTGAAAGGAGCTGTCGGTCCATATTGGGCCGTGGCAGTTTTAACTTCCTTTAAGACTTTAAAATTCAAAGCCGTATACACCCTTTGGCCCTCCTGCTGCGTGACGGGGTAAGCACTAAAGCTAGAAGTATCTTCTCCCGTCTGCTGCGCCCCGTTGCAATGGGGTCACACCCTTTACGGGGAAGGGAGCCGCCGCCTGTTGTCCCTGCATAACAGGGAAGGCTCGGCAAGGAGTGGTTTGACCCCGGTGACCCCAAGAAGCTCTTGCCTCCGCGGTTTTCGGTCTGACACTTTGTGAAGCAAACAAGGGCAGAGCTCTAAGAACTTTTGGTTTCTCTTCCGATATCTCGGCAATAGCAGGGAAAACATCATTATCATCATCGAGATAGACATTGTCCGGGCCAAATTCAATGCCCCCTGATGTCAACAAAGCTGGAGCAGATGATTTTAAGGGGTCCAAGCAGGGAACCGGAGGGGGTGAGGGTGGAGGTGATAAGGCAGACGGCGCGGGTAAATCCAACACCTCAAAAGAGGAAGGAACCTCGGGCGACTCAGGCAAAGGCTCCTCGAGAGCCTCTGCGAAAGCAGAAGAAGACTTAAGAGAGATCAGTTCTATTTTATGGTGAGGGTCTAAAGCCTCCCGCAGCTGGCCCCACAGGTTCATGGTTCCGGGAGGGAGGCAGATGCCCCTCGGACATAGATTTGGTTTTTAAATTCCAGTCCAACCCTTCGCCAAGCTTCTAGATTAACGGTTCCTTCAGAAGGGAACCAGGGACAAAGTTCCTCAACCACTTTAAAAAAATTCTTGCAAGGTCCCCTTTGAGACCTTAGATCCTTTTGCCTTCAGTAAGGCCTGGAGGGCCGCCAAAAAATAAGCATGTTCCACGGACTGCTTTTGCCCCATAGTTTTACTCCTGTCGTTCCCAGCACTCAAGGCCGGGTCTCCTTACCTGATTAACTTCGTCGACGCTCATGAAATGTACTCAAGTCCCTGTGCCGGCGCCACCTGTCGAGGCCATCGCGACATATTCTCCGACAGAGTTGAGGGTAAGGAGATGAGAAAGGGGACAGAAGAGCAAGGGTGGGGAACGGGAGGAACACCAGGAGCCATTGCACCAAAGTGTCGTTCTTTATTTTGCAAGTTCGGCTTATATACAGTATAGTAGGTCATGACATAACTGCATCAGGAGACATATTTAGGACAAGATCCTCAAGCGTGACTTAAGTTCCTTATTGTTAGTTCCTCCTTGGAGCAGGGAGCCCTCGATCCCCTGGGGTAAGCAGGTTAGGCATGTAACGTGACATTGACTCAGGCTCACGGGAGCCTGGGTCCCTGGAGGGTATCAGCCGTACCCTGGCGCGCCCTGAGGCACCGCTCCTGAGAACAACCAAGGGAGGGTCGGGAAGCCCCAGTTGGCGGAGTCTGAGAGCCGTTGCTCGATCAGTTAACCCCAGCCTGGCTCAGGGCTCCCAACACAGAAGGGCTTCCGGGGTTTTCTCCCTGAGGGGGCGGGGCCCTGGGGTGTGTTCATTCCCTCCTGAGCAGCTTTCAGGTGGAAACTTTCAGTTTCCCCTTCAGGTGCATATATACTTGGGCCTTGCAGGTATGTGGTCACTGAGGGACACACCGCACAGACTGGGCCCTCAAGGCTAAAGAAAACGAGGAGGCCATTCAACTCGGAGGAGGACCCCTTGGTAAGCTGGGAGGGCGGGAGCCCCGGCCCCTCTGCTCGCCCTCCAGAGGAACGGTGGAGAGGGAGGGGGACGCTGCTCAGCCCGGGGTCCAGACCACCCGGGACCTGAGCCGACCGCAGCAGGAAGGTGGATGGCGGGGGGATAGGGGGTGAGGAGGGAGGGTCAGGGGTGCTCATCCCTTTGGGGAATTTGGAGGAAGCAGAGGAGACGAAGGGGGGCCGGTGAGTGGGAATCTCTCCCTGTGGTGACCTGACCGGCAAAGGGAGGTGGTGTCACCCACAGTGTCTCTGAGCCCTGCCCAGTGCCATGCCCTCCGGGGAAACTGAGGGCCTGCAAGGGAGTGACTTGCCCAGGGGTGCCTCGACTGGGAGACAGAACAGGACATCCAGGCTTCCCCCCTGAACCCCCTTTCCCCCTCGTCTGATAGCATGCGGGGGGGGGGCGGGGGACAGTAAGAGAAGAGGCAGGCCTGTCAGCGAGAACAGAGGTGCCACCGGGGTGACACCAGGCTGTGGACTCCCGGGGACGACTGTGGGGGCGTGAACTTCAACCTGTGTGTTCACCCAGGCCGAGCCAGACCTGGAATGGGTCCCCACACACCTGGGGCTCCCCTCCACCCTGCCCGCCGAGAACTGAGAACCGGGTGACCCCAGGCGAGTCACTTCACCTGGGGACTCTGTTCACATCTCTTAAAAAATTGGCCTCGGTGTTTGCGTATCACCTGGGAGGGTCCGTCGCGTGTCATTCCTGCCCCGCTTCTGTCTGCCCCGCGCATCCGTCAGCCGTGCCTCCTATGGTGCCCCGTGCAA
This sequence comes from Paguma larvata, assembly GCA_030068075.1. Classification (NCBI taxonomy): domain Eukaryota; kingdom Metazoa; phylum Chordata; class Mammalia; order Carnivora; family Viverridae; genus Paguma; species Paguma larvata. Next base: position 11,461,746 of record CM057828.1, read on the forward strand.
GTTTTCCTTTTTTGATGTTTCTTTATTCACTTGGAGAGACAGACAGAGAGCGTGCGACAAGCGGGGCAGGGGCAGAGAGAGAGAGAAGGAGACAGAGCGTTCTCAGCAGGTCCCTTGCTGTCAGTACAGAGCCCGATGTGGGGCTCGATCCCAGGAACAGCAAGATCATGGCTGAGCTGAAGCCGAAAGTGAGACGCTTAGCAAACCGCGGCACCAGGCGCCCCTGCGATGTTGCCCTTGATGGTCTGGGGTTTCCATCTGGATGGAAAAGACGCCCAACTCAACACCGATATCATTTGGTTGAACGTCTCCCCCAGGATATTTGGAGCTTTTTCTTTCTAGCTTACGATTTAGATTATGTTGGGATGGACGGATTGATTTTTAAGGATTTAATTTTTTTTAAGTAATCCCAAAACCCAGTGTGGGGCTTGAACGCCCGACCCCGAGATCAAGACTGAACCAGCCAGGGGTCCCATTGTTGGGACTGATTGATTGATTGACTGAGTTTGTAAAGGCTTTGTGGTTCTTCCTTGTCTTCCTCCTACTCCCAGACTTCGCTTCTCCTCCCCCTCCTCCCCTCCCCCTCCCCCCCTCATTCCCCGTCCCCACCTCCCCCACCCTATCCTCCCTCCTCCCCCTCCACCCCTTCCCTTCCTCCCCCTCATTCCCCCTGCCTCCCCCACCCCTTCCTCCCCCTCATTCCCCCACACCCGCCTATTCTTCCCCCTCCTTCCCCTCTTCCCCCCCTTCCCCCAGCCCCTCTTCCCCCTCCCCCTCCAGCTCCCCTCTTCCCCCTCCCCCTCCCTTTTTTCTCCTCCCCCTCCCTCTCCTCCTCCTCCCTCTCCTCCTCCTCCCCCTCCTCCCCCCTCCCTCCACCTCCTTCCCCTCCCCCTCCTCTTCTTTCTTCACAACACCTTCAATGGGTGCCACCGCAATCCAAAGGAACACGGCTTTTTTCTGCTTGCAAAGGAGAGTAAGGAAATAACCTCTACCCTTCTCCCCAACGTTCCTGGCAGCAGTTAGTGAACAACAATGGGAGAATCTGGAGGGCGCTGGGTTGGGCACCCACACCTGGCCCGGCCTCCCTGGGGGAGGGGCGCTTGGGAACGGGGTTCTGAGTCTCAGGCATCAGGACACCCATGTCTTTCCGCAATCTCCCCTTCCTCTTTCTCCTCATGTGAAAGCATTATGGCCTGAGTACGGAGACGTGGAGAAATGAATGGGAACTCCCGGAAACCGACAGGACTGCCAAGAGCGCGCTAGACGAGTAGCGTAATTTCTGTAAAACCTGAGGATAGTCTTAGTTGTCCACGGCCAGAAAGCGCTTTTCAGCAAGATAGGCCAGCCAAACAAGTGGAATTACTCAGCAGGGAATGAAACCAGGGTGTGTGTGGCTCCTACACCCCAGAGCTGAGCCTGGCTGTGCCCTGGAGGGTGGAGGGTGCCCTGGAGGCACTGGACAGAGCAGGAGGCGAGCCAGGGAACAGACAGGACCCCTGCCGGTGCTCAGAGTCGAATGGAGGAGACAGAGATTGGAGGAGACGGAAGGCTGGCGAAAACACAGAGAATCACGGACAGGACAGGGCACATCCAAGGAGAGCCTGGAGAGTCAGGGGGTAGGGGGGATGCAGGCAGGGGAGGGAGACTTTAACCTGGCCATCTAAGCACTGATAAACTTTTACAAGGTAAGGAAGGAGGGAAGGGCTTTCCAGGGGGGAGGCGGGGAGGGGGAGTAGCCTGAGCACAGGTGTGGAGGCTGAGCTGTAATTGGAAGCAAGGGTCAATAGAACAAACAACTCTTTATCTCGGGGTTGTGAGTTCGAGCTCCACGTTGGGCATGGAGCTTACTTAAAATAAAAATTTAAAAAGAAAAGAAAAAAAAAAGCGAGGAAGCAAGGGGTCCGTAGGGTACCCGGATGAAGGCCACAGGGAGCAGGGAGCGGTAGGGAGATGGGAGTAGCCGCGCTAGGGGGATGGGCGCCAGGTGGGAGGGCTTTGAATCTGATGCTGTTTTAGCCTCCCCTTTCCTGGTCTCCAAAGAGGCTTCCCTGCAGCCACGTGTAGGGACGTGCTTCGGTAAGACTCTCTGTCCCACTGCATCCGAGAGCTTGCCGGAGCTGGCGGGGACGGGAGGGCTCCCAGTCGGGGCCACCTTGTCGTTGCCGGGCAGGCTTCTCCCTTCTCCTCCTCCCTGCAGCCTTGCCAGGAATGAGCAGTCAGCGGGCTAGTGAGGACACCCCGGGTACTAACGTAGCAGGAGGGAGCAGCATCCAGGACCAAAACCCAGCGGACACCCAAGACGAGGGTCAGGGCCAGGCCAAGAATAAATAGCCCAGGACGGGAAGGATGAGACGGAGGGTGCAGACGCAGGTGCACACGCTTGGTGTCATCCAGGGTCCGGCTCTTTCTGCCCGTGCCATCCTCCTGCTCTCTGGTCCTCATGCTTTACGATGTCATTGGGCTGCCTGGGCTCCCCGGGCTCCCCGGGCCACGCGGCGTTCGGAGCAGAAGAAGGAGAAGGCGGCCAGCCAGAGCTCCTCTCCCACCCGTCCCTCCCAGCAGCTGGAAGACCCCGGCGCCCCCGCTGAGCCCCCTTCCCCGGGTGTCTTGTTTTGGCCAAGGCTGGGCGGGACAGTCGCCCCTCGCTGCAGAGGCGCCCAGAAAACCCATATCTGAGGTCCAGCCCCTAAGGTGAGGGGCAGCAGGGCGGAGGGTGATGCAAAGGGCCTTGGAGGAGGTGGAGTCGCCTGGGAACCGGCGGCGGGCAGGAAAGCAGCAAAGGCCACGGAATTATTTGTCGTTAACATCAAGGCTGAGAGCAAAGAGCAATAGCTGGGAAATGACCCGACCAGCAGTGGTTCCGAAAGAGAAAGAAAAACGCTGGGAGCCGCCCGCACCCTTCCTGGCCCCCGACACCCGACAGCTGCCCGTGTTTATCCGTTCCTCTGACTCATAGATAGAAGCCGCGTAATTCCACCGCGAGGATCCATGCCCTTCAGCCGGAGGCCGCCAGGCACACTCCTGGGGTTGAGGAAGGGGGCGTCAGAGCTGGTTCTAGGTCTGGTTTTGGCTGGGTGCTTTGGGGGAAGCTCTAAGGAGACAGGGCCCGTCTAGATGGGGTGCTGCCGAAAGGGGGGCATTTGTATCAGTGGGTGTCTCTGTAATCTTCTCTAGCCTTGAAGGAGAGGCCAGAGGGCGCCTGCCCGGCTCAGTCGGCTAAGCGTCTGACTCTTGATCTCAGCTCAGGTCATGATCTTCTGGTTTTGTGAGTTGGAGCCCCGCGTCGGGGTCTGCACGGACAGCACAGAGCCTGCTTGGGATTCTCTCTCTCTCTGCCCCTCACCCACTCACGCTGTTTCTCTCTCTCTCTCTCAAAGTAAATAAATAAACCTTAAAAAAAAAAAAAGGAGAGGCTAAAACAAGGACCAAACTTGCTCAAGAAGGAACAGTCATTCTCTTCAGCCGCGGGAGGGAGGCTTTTGTGCTCTGTGGCTGCCACAGGGCCCTCGTGGTTGTGCTCAGATGAAGCTATGGAGGGGCCTTGCTCTGTCTCCTTCTGTCCTGGTCTCACGGTAAACTGGCCGAGGGTGGTACTCTGTGCCATTATGTGTGTCTTCCAGAAGAAGAGAATCTAACCTGCGAATGTCAGGCCTCTCCTGGCTCTTTCTCAGTCCCTTATAACACTCATTAATAAGTAGAAGGAAAAAAATGCCTATATATATATATAAAGTTTATTTATATATATAAAGTTTATTTATATATATATAAAATGCCTATATATATATAAAGTTTATTTATATATATATAAAGTTTATTTATATATATATATATATACAAAGTTTATTTATTTTGAGAGTCAAAGCATGAATGGGGGAGGGGCAGAGGGGAGGGAGAGAGAGTCCTCAGCGGGCTCCACACTGTCAGCGAGGAGCCTAATGAGGGCCTTGAACTCTTGAGCCCTGAGATCCTGACTTGAGCCAAAATCAAGAATTGGCCTTAACTGTCTGAGCCACCCAGGCGCCCTGGTTTCCTCCCCTTTAAAATGGTCACAAGGAGCGCTTGGGTGGCTCAGTTGGTTAAGCATCCGATTTCAGCTCAGGTCATGATCTCACGGTCTGTGAGTTCGAGCCCCGCATCGAGCTCTGTGCTGACAGCTCAGAGCCTGGATCCTGCTTCCGATTCTGTATCTCCCTCTCTCTCTGCCCTTGCCTTGCTCACGCTCTGTCTCTATGTCTCTCAAAAATAAAAAGCATTAAGAAAAAATTTAAATGGAGTCACAAGACTCACTCCGTTAAGTATCTGATTTCAGCTCAGGGTATGATCTCAAGGTAGGGCTCTGCACTGGTGGTGCGGAGCCTGCTTGGGGTCTCTCTCTCTCTCTCTCTCTGCCCCTCCTCAACCCGTGCTTCCTCTCTCTCTCTCTCTCAATAAGGAAATAAACCTTAAAAGGGGTGTCTGTGTGACTCATTCGGTTAAGCGTCTGACTTCAGCTCCGGTCATGATCTCCTGGTTTGTGGGTTCGAGCCCCGAGTCAGGCTCTGTGCTGACAGCTCAGAGCCTGGAGCCTGCTGCTGATTCTGTGTCTCCCTCTCTCTCTACCCCTCCCCTGCTCACACTCTGTATCTCTCTCTCTCTCAAACAAACAAATAAACATTAAAAAACCTTTTTTAAAGAAATAAACCTTAAGACAAAATAAAACAGAAAGCCCCAAGAGCCCCACATTCTCTCTCTCTCTTTCTCAATAAAGAAATAATCCTTAAAACGGGCGCCTGGGGGGCTCAGTCAGTGAAGCTTCTGACCTCAGCTCCAGTCATGATCTCAGGGAACGCGTGAATATTCAGTGAGGGGACACGTGAAGAGCCCTGCCCCCCACAGATGCTTGATCGACGTCAGCTATCATCAATTCACAAACACGGACGTGCCCGACCTCCAGGAATTTCCAGAACATGTCTTCCCATCTTATCTTCCGTGTTTGGTTTTAGTGCTTCTGTAACTTCTCAGATGGCGGTCTCCTTGTCGTCTGATCATCTTCTCCTGTGCCCCAACAGGACAGCAGCAGGACTCTGACCTGGCTTGGGAGCGAGCTGCAGCCAGGTGAGCAGGCTTCCTGAAATAGCGGCCAGCAGGGGCCAGGAGCAGACAGGCAGACATAAGGGGTCAAGTCCATTTCGCCATCGCGGCCTTCCCAGAGGGACCCACCAGAGACCTGTCTCCTCGCTGCTCCCCGTGGCCACAGCTGGCTCCCATTTGACCCCACGATTTCTTCTCTCTTTCCCAAGGCTGAAGCGACACCTCCTCGTGACCGGGACGCAGACGCGAGCTGTAGGGAAAACCCAGAGATCCCACCGCTGGCACCATGAGCCACGAAGGTGGGGGACAGCAGAGGGGAAAGGACAGGGGACAGGGGTCCTGAGGCAGGGCCAGGGGGGAGGAGGTAGACGGGCCACATCGGAGGCTTCTCTCCAAGCCTCCCGTCGGGCTCGGGACCCCCGTGGGGTTCAGCAACGGAGGCCGTTCCCTCCGGTTCTCGCCCTGCAGCCTGACTGCTCTGCGAGGGTCAGCGGGCCACTGAACTGGACCCCTGGGTGGCCTTGGCCACCTCCCACCTGTGTGGCCCCGGGTGCCTTACCTAACCTCACCGGTAAAGTGAGAATATTCCCTTACGCTGTTGTGAGGATCAAATAGACCGTGCGTATGTGGTCTGGGCCAGGGCCGGCTACACAACACGCCTTCCCTAAGTGTCGCCGCCGTGCCCTCTAGTGGAACCTGGTAGCTCCAGGTGGAAGCCGCCCCTCCCCCGGCAGCCCCGGCCGCCACGGCAGAGTTAGGACACCTGCCTGTGTCTCGGGAATAAGCACCTGCTGATCAGAAATGAAAGCTGGGCGGGGCTCGAGTCTGTTCATCTCAATACCCCTGCCTGGGCCGGCGCTCCGTAAATACACAGATTTGGCGTCGCGGGTCCCCTCCAGCTAAGCCCCGGTGTCCTCTCTCCCTTAGTGAAAAAGGAACAATAAAAACAAAACAACTTTTTTTTTTTTTCCATCTGGGGAGCACAGATTTTATTGAGGAAACCATTGAGTATTTCCGGTCCTCCGTGAGCCAGGACGAGCTGCATCTCCTGCTGGTCAGTGAGGAAGCCTGGGAGAAGTTGATAGAGGAGGCGGAATTGTCCAGGTAACCCCCGGGGACGGTCCGGGGTGGCCCCCCAGATCTCCGCGTGGCAGAATCCTGGGGCTGGGGTTGAGTTCGCTCCTTCCCAACAGTCCATGACCAATATGTCTTCCATGACATTCTCTGGCAGGGAGTAGCCATCGAATTGAGAGGAGAGGAAAGCTGCAGGGGGCAGGTTATGAGACCTTGACCATTAACCTAAAATAGACCTGCCTCTGCCTTGATGTCTTCCTCTCTTCAATATTACTGGGAGGAAACTAAGATAATGTATGTAAAGTGCTTAGCATCGTGACTGACACATAGTAGGTCCTCATTTAATGTAAACTTTTTATTTGATTTAAGTTTATTTAATTTGAGGGGGAGACAGAGACAGCATGACTGGGAAAGGGGCAGAGAAAGAGAGAGAGAGAGAGAGAGAGAGAGAATGAGAATCCCAAGCAGGCTCCACACTGTCAGCACAGAGCCTGACACAGGGCTCCAAGTCATGAACCATGAGATCATGACCTGAGCTGAAATCAAGAGTTGGATGCTCAACCGACTGAGCCCCCCAGGTGCCTCAATGTTAACTTTTTAGAAGATGGCTGCGAAGAGACAGGGGCCAGAGGTCTTCTCCTTGGTGATGACTGTCAAGTCAGAAGAATGCTGATGCACCAGTCTGTGCCCCTGGGCATTTTTCTAGAGCCTTCCCTCCCTTCTAAGGAGTGTACCACACGGCAGGTTCCTGCTGGCCCACAGGCGGAGGGGCTGGAGTGGAGTTGGCTCCAGCTGGGTTGGATCCAGACTCTATCTGTGTCCAGCCCTGGGTTCTCTGGGCGTCTATGTCTCACAGTCTCAGAGGAGTCATTTGTTCAGTGGAAACAGTAATTCAACCTGATGAGATTGTGGTGAAGGCCTTAGTGTGAGCTGCAAGGTCATAGATGGGGACCCGAGGGCAACCGTCTTGTCCAGAGGCCCAGGAGGCTTGGGCCAGGGCCAGAGCCGGGAGCCGGGATGGACGACAGAAGTTGAAGAGTTGACTAGGTAAGCTTGGGAGGCAGGGCTAGGACTGAGTGAACCCCTTGGCACCAAACTGAAGGTTCTTGGGAGAGGGCGAGGGGACATTTGTTGCCTCCCTTCTTTGATCTCCTCACCACCAGGCATGCAGGGCCATGGTGAGGAGGGGGGTTGTCTCCTCCATGCCTTGCCTGGAAGCTATGGGGTCTTGACCACCATTTGGAAGCCTCTCATCTTCTTGTAAATTTTTTTTAATGTTTATTTACTTTCGAGAGAGAGAGCGCGCGCACAAGCAGAAGAGTGGCAGAGAGAGAGGGAGACACAGAATCTGAAGCAGGCCCCAGGTTCTGAGCTGTCGGCACGGATCCCGATGCAGGGATTGAACTCACCAACCATGAGATCATGACCTGAGCTGAAGTCGGACATTTAACCGACTGAGCCCCCCAGGTGCCCCAGCCTCTTGGACATAGAGCAGCCCCAGACCCGTGGAGGCAGCGTGGCTCTGTGACAACTACGAGCGTCACAGGAGGTAGCCGCCAATGCTGTACTCTTGGAGGGATTCTGGGCAGACGCACAAGCCCCCACCAAAGAGGAAAGTAGTTCCTCCACCAGCTTGTCCAAATGCAGGTCTTTTCAGGCTTGTGGATTTATACAGATGGCCCTCGAAGTCTCTAGTATTTTTAAGCAATTTCATAAAAGTCGCACATGGTGTTGGCAGGCATGCATATGAAGCTGTCACCAGCTGAGGTGTGAGTTAGGCTGGTGACACCTGAGAGGCTGGGAGTGCTGTGTAATGGGTTGGGAGTCATCGGTGTGAACTGGAGAGTCTTGGGGGACCCAGGGTGGCGGCTGTCCTGCTTCTCAGTCGTTTGGGGCAGTGCCTAGGCCACACCTGAGGACATCGGGCTTGGGAGAGAGGGCAGGTGCTGGGCAAAATGATCGCTAAGGTCCCTTCTCACTTTTTAAAATTCCAAGGGCTCAGAGTTAGTCAAGCTGGAAAGTTTGAGCTCACAATCCCTACGACCGCCCTGACTTTTGGCCCCAACTACAAATTGGCAGGTGATCCTCAAACCATCCTGAGGTTGGGTGACTCCCCGAAAGGGCTCGCAGACCTCACCAGAGCTGTCCCACTCAGTGGCACTGTCTTCCAGGGAAGGATGCAGGTGGCCATTGGTCAAAGAGAGAGATGCGTGGGGCAGAGTCTAGGGGGGTTTCTAGCGCGAAGCTTCTGTTGCCCTCCAGATGCGTTACTGTCCTGTCTTCAATCTGTGATGATGCACACAGGACATTGCCCACCGGGGACGCTCACGCTGTGAAAGAAAACGATGACTCTAACGTTTATTAAAATGGTAAAGAAGACTTAATTCAGGACTATGGCCACAGGAGAGAGTTGAGGCTCTGCTCGGATACAGCGAAGACAGCTGGGGATTTATAGCCAAGGAGCGGGGCATGGGGGCGGGGTCCGGGCAGAGCGCGAAGGATGGGAAATCACACAGAGAAGAAGGTGGAGGATTCTCGCTCGCCGGACCCAACAGGGATCTTGGTGAAGTCGGGTCAAGAACTTCCACATCAGGGCGCCCGGGGGGCTCCGTCGGAGACGCGTCCAACTCTTGATTTCAGCTCAGGTCATGATCTCACGGTTCATGAGATCGAGCCCCTGTTGGGCTCTTCGCTGACAGCCAGGAGCCTGCGTGGGCTTTTCTCTCTCTTCCTCTCTCTCTTCCCCTCCTCTGCTCATATTCTCTCTCTCTCAAAATAAAGAAATAAACTTAAAAAAGAAAGAAAGAAACAAAAAGAACTTCCACATCGAATGGGGGATTTGATCAGAGATCAAAAGTGATCAGATATCAAGGTTGGGAAGATTCTCATTAAGTTGACCTAACAGGGTTCTTGCTAAGATGGGGCACTATAGGCTGTCACGGACAGGACACAGAAGGCCACGGTGGACAAGGTCCACGGGGACTGCATCTAGTCAGAAAGAGGACCTTGAAGACCTGAGTGAAGTTTGGGAAGGAGAGTCTTTTTCACCCAGCTTTGGTGTGTAGAGGTTTTCTGGGGGCCAACGACATGCTCTGTATGGTTGACCTGTCTGTCGTCTCCAGCCCCTCCTTGAGGTCACTTTAATCCCTTTAGTGTCTAGTTCCTCTGTAGGTCAGATCCGATAGCACGGGACCAAAGCCCCCTCATACACCGTGCTGTCAGGCCGTGTCGGGCCAAAGGCCCAGCGGAAGGAAGACAGTGCTATCATTCTAGGACCCTTACCATTCTGGGCAGGGTGGAGAGATCACTTCCCCATGGACAAGGGCAAAGGGCAGACCTCTCTGTGGGTAGGTGATCCTTCCGTACACTCTAAGATTCTCCGAATGAAGGTTTTTCTGCTCCAACCCCACATCCCTTTGTTCACTACAAACACTGTGGTACCGACAGTTTGACCTGCCCTGGAGTGAGAGCCATCCTTAGCGAATACCTACCACTTGGGGCGCCTGGGCTGTGCAGTCAATTAAGCATCCGATCTTCAATTTCGGCTCAGGTCATAATCTCAACAGCACAGAGCCTTCTTGGGATTGTTTCTTTCCCTCTCTCTCTGGTCCTCCTTCTCCCCTGCCCCCCAAAATAAATCCATAAATACACTTAAAAAAACACCCACCACTTAAGAGCATCTTAAGAGGAGTACTTACTTATTCCCTGACGGAATACGCGTATCACGGAGCACGAGCAAGGTACCGACTGTGCGTACCATTGCAAGAATCGTTCTCTGCATCTGTCAACTTCTTGTCCATTTGATTTATAGTAAAAGTCCCGCGGTTGGTGCAGGACAGATCAGATTGAGGTGACAGACAGGCTTTTCTTAATCTCTTGACCTTCGCTGTTACAGTGAGGAGGAAGAGGCGCTACGTGAGGGTCTGAGCAAGCTGGAAGCAGACCTGTATGAGGAGGACAAACACAGGCTCCAAGCTGACCCCCGGGAGAGGGAGAAGTTTTTGAGTGAGTTTCCCCAATTTAAACGGGAGCTTAAGAGGCAAATACGGAAACTCCATGAGCTTGCAGACAAGGTTGAGACGGTGCACAAGCGCTGTACCGTCTCCAACATCGTGGCCAATTCTGCCGGTGTTGTGTCTGGCGCCTTGACCATCCTGGGCCTTAGTCTGGCACCTGTGACGGCTGGAACGAGCCTGGCACTCCTGGCAACCGGGGTGGGGCTGGGGACAGCATCCTCCATCACTGGTATATCCACCGACATTGTGGAGCTCTCAAGCACGTCATATGCAAACGCTGAAGCCAGTCACCTGGTGTCCCCTGACAGTGACAGTGAGAAAGCGATGGTATTTGCGAAGTGTCTGTCTGATTACAGCGGCCGAATTTTTTTCATAGCAAAGAACTTCCCTCAAGCCCTGAAAAACATTACAAAGAATGTTCGTGCCATCAAGCTGGCCAAAGCCAACCCTAGATTAGCAGCCCGTGCGATTAGGTTCATGACGGCTGGGCAAATCTCAGCTCGAAGTAGCAGGCAGGTGCAGAGAGCTTTTGGAGGTACTGTTCTGGGAATGACCAGAGGAGCCCGGATCTTAGGTACGTTCACTGCAGGCGCCTCCCTTCTGCTGGACGCGCACAACCTTGCGAAAGATTGGACACACTTTCAGGAGGGGGCAAAGGCAGAGTCGGCTGAAAAGCTGAGGCTGCAGGCCGAGGAGCTGGAGAAAAAGTTGAAGTTTCTCACCCAGATCTATGAAAGTCTGAAATAGGCCTGACCTCGTGACCTCCAAGCAGGGCGGGGAACGGGGGACATGTGGGGGACAAAGGCATGGAGGTACCTTATTAGAGGGGAAACGGGGGCAAAATAAAGTTTTTGAGGGGCGCTTGCGTGGCTCAGTCGGTTAAGCATCTGGCTCTTGGTTTCAGCCCAGGTCACCATCTCACGGTCCGTGGGTTCGACCCTGCGTCGGGCTCCTGGCTGACAGTGCAGAGCCTGCTTGGGATTCTCTCTCTGTCTCTCTGTCTCTCTCCCTCCCCTGCTCACTGTCTGTAGAAATAAATAAATAAACGTTAAAAAAACTTTAAAGGTTTTGGAATGGGGTGTAAAGGAGTTTGGCATTTCTGTAGCTGAGCACGGGAGAGAGGGGTTAATGCAGATGACAGGGGGGTCAAAGGGAAGGCAGGCATGGGGACCCTGGAAGAAGGAGGGGAGGGAGGGGACTAGAGAGTGGAGGGGGTGGGCCAAAGAGGACACAGAGGACATGGCTACAGAGAGACGTGGAGGAACAGCCAAGGGCAGGGCAGGAACACTGCAGGTGGGAGTGTTGGTGTTCGGAGCAGTGCCTCTCTGCTGAGCCTCCCCATGGTTTGCCGCGCCAAGGGGAACAGATCCTCCCCTGTGGAGGGGACTCCAGCCCTACCTTTCCTGCCTCGTCCCACCTTCATCTTCCAGTAGGCTCACCTTTGGTAGACGGTGACTTCCTCGTGATGATTGGTGGTGGTGACGAGGATGCTGACCGCAGTGCTGGCGATGGTGACAATGGCATTAGGGTGCGGGCAACAGTCAGCAAGTTGCTGGTGGTCTTTGGGGCCGGGGCACACCGAGACACCGATGAAGTTCCAAAGGCTGAGTTGGAATGGTGGTCGATTTGGAAAAAAAACAAAAAAGAGAAGAAAAGTGAACGAGTGCCAGCAACGAGTCAAGGAACCTTGCTGTATGTGGAGACCGACCAGCTTGGGGCCAAGAGACACTGCCTCTTTGAGCCTCAGTTTCCTCATCAGTTGGGGGTTGGGGACAGTGCTAGGCAAGTTGGTATTTCAAAAAACAAATTTTTTTTTGAAGGAGAGAGAGACAGAGCGTGAGCAAGGGAGGGGCAGAGGTGGAGGGAGACACAGAGTCTGAAGCAGGCTCCAGGCTCCGAGCTGACGGCACAGAGGTCTTTGCGGGGCTCAAGCTCACAAACCACGAGATCATGACCTGAGCTGAAGTCGGACGCTCAACCGACGGAGCCACCCAGGCACCAGCAAGGGGGTATTTCCGATCCGTGTGCTTGTCCCCGCCTTGTGTTCTATAAGCTGCTTCAGGCAATGTGGACTATACAGCGGGGGGTCGCCTGGGCTCTGGAGGCCTGACTTCCCTTCCCCATGGGCTTGTCTTGCGGGCTCTCAGGGAGCAAGTCTTCCATCGCTTTTTCCTCAGACCTCAGCACCCCGCAGGCCCCACCGGGACACCCAAGGGGAGCTTGTCCACGTCTGGCTTTGGACTGAGCATCTTCCTCAGCCGGTGTCCAGAACCTGGGATCAAGCGATAGATGCTGCGGTCCTCGGGTGGGCAGGAGGGCTGAGTCTCGAGCCCCCGGCCTTCCTCCTCCCTCCCTCCCCCATGGAACGCCAAGCAGGTCCAGGCCTTCCCTTCCCCACCAAGATATCGTGGCGATTCTCTCTTCCCTCGCTCTTTCCCAGACCCCACCTGACTTCCCTTCATCCGGGAACCGCCCTGTTTCAGTTCTCTCCCAGCACGGTGGGGCGCCATCTCCTGGCCATCCTTGTCATGCGGCTGGGTGGGTCAATGGTGGTCCTATGGGTTCACCAGCCCAGCCGTTAGACAGGGGAAGTCGCGAAAACCTTCGCTGAGCGTTTGGGTCCAGTTGTCACCCAGGACTCATTACCAGCGATTTTCTGCATGGGGGTTCAAGAGAAGGATTCATCGGGTATTTCCCCAACTAGGGAGTTTTGATAGCCCAACACCCCAGCAGAGCCATCACCTCCCCCACCCCCCCAACCAACTCCCCCTCCTTCTTTGCTGTTGGCAATCACACAAGGTGACCTCACACCCTCTGCCCCCTCGGGCCGCCTGCTCATGATCGGGCAGGAACAGGCCCAGGGAGACCACACCTGTGCAGGGCACAGAACTCGGGGGTGGGGGGTGGGAGAGGAGGCTTGTTCCTCCCCCACCCCCCCGGGCAGCGCCACTGTCCCCTTCCTGATTCTACAGCCTCTCAAGTGCGATGACAGCCCCCTTCCCTCCTTTGCCGAGGGCAGCCCGTCCCCCTGCCACAGCGAGGCTGTCGGGCCGAGCGGACCGGGCCTAGGGGCCAAGCCGGAAAGGCCAGCAGTGGCTTCTCCCAACATTCTTGGGGACCAAATCTATTGAATGGTTAAGGGACGTGTCCCGAGTCTGACAGCCAGAGCATTGCAAAGGGCCGCGGACGCCCGCGATCTCGCACCTACTCTAGGACTGGGGCCCGAGGGTCGACTCTGCAGCGTCACCTAGTTTGGAACTCTGCCGTCGGCACAGATCTATTTGAAAGGAAAAATTTTTTTTTCTTTTTCTCCCCCCTTCTTTATAATGATAAAATTCCGAGTCTTTCTCACTGCCTTTCCTTTGGAACCACGTTTAGAAGAGAATAGTTTGTCCCGCGCTGGTCTACACTGGCTGCTGAATTAATTCACCTGCGTTCCTGTTCTGTATATGCTGCGTTTAGACTTACTTATGGCAAAGAAGGCATTTTTGTTTTTAAAGGAGACAAACTCAACAGATCATGAAGATACACGAAGCTACATCTGCCTACAAAGCTCCGAATCCAGGTCCCAGTTGCTGTCACAAAGGAGGGAACGGAGCTCCCAGCCCCACCCTTTTTTATATGATGAAAGTGCCTTAGCATGTGTTGCAGCTGTCACCACTACAGTTAGCTGGGCTGCAGGTGTTTCCACTGAGCGTCACAATAAAGTACCATGTGCTACAAGCCCCGTGCGTGCCGGTGTCCGTGTGCCGGAGCGGGTGGCCTGGAAGGGACCGCGCTCTGCTTCCGCAGCGGGCGCCTACTCTGGGCATCTTCTAGAAGCTTCCGGTACCTCAGCCTGGCGGAGGCAAGGGTTGGGTGAGGGGTGGCAGTCGAGGAAGAAAGGTGAGACGGAAAGGCAGGCCGGGCCGGCGGCAAGGACGCTAAGAGGGTCTCCTAGAAACCTCAGCTCTGTGGGGGTCCATCCCAATATGTGTGTAAGTAGGAGCGAGGGAGTCGGTGACGAGGCCTGTGTGCGGCTGGGCCTGTGTGTTCTTTTAACAAAGGCTGAGCTCAACCCCGGCCCCCTGCTCAGCGCCTGGAGTAGAGGGCAGTGGAAACAAGAGGGGGGAGGGGAGGGAAAGGCGTTCCTCAGAGAAGGGCCCTGGCCCCCACCTGGTCAGCGTGTGGACCCAAGCAGCCGCCCCACAGCCGGCGTCCGGGGCCCTCTGTTTGGCCTGCTCAGTCGCTAAGAAAGTGTGTAAGCTTCCAGCGAGGACACTCGAAGACACTCGCGCCACCCACTCCTGCGGCCCTTGACAAGGGAGCAGTAGACGACAGAGCCGCAGGGGCCACGCCACCTGAGGGCCGGGGGTGCTTTTAGCTCAGCCCTTTCCTGAAGGTTCCAGGGGATAACTTGCCTCTCTGCCCAGAGGCCCCAGGCGGCCTTCCAAGCTGTGCCTCTGCCTGGGCCTTCCCGCAGCTCTCTGTCCTCTCTCCTCTGCGTGTCTCTCGTAAGGACACCAGCCACCGGGATTAGGGCCTACTCGGACAGTTAGGGGTTGTGGGATGAGGTCATGGACACCTTCTGAGGGACCCCCACCCCCCCACCCCCGCATTCAACCCACTGCAGGACTCGGCAAATACCCGTTCTTCCCGCTGAGATCCGACCTTGACCGCCCTGTGTGCAGGGGGAGTGCTGGACCGGGTACCCACCTCTGCCCACAAGGGATGGGCAGTCCTGGGGTGGCCCAAGCCACCACACAGAGGGGGAAGGAGGTTCACAGAGTGCATTTTGGAAAGGGGCAGGGAGGGAGTAATGAGAGAAAGCCGGGGCAGAGGCGAGGGAGCCACAATCAGGACCCTTCCCGCAGAAAAGCAAAGCAACATGGAAGAACTGAGTCCTGGAGGCGGTCCCGGCCCACGCGGGGCTCTGGAGGGGGTCCTGGCCCTCGCGGGTCTCTGGAGGTGGTTCCGGCCCATGCGGGTCTCTGGAGGCGGTTCTGGCCCACACAGGACTCTGGAGGTGGTTCCGGCCCACGCGGGTCTCTGGAGGTGGGCCTGGGGCACCCGGGTCTCTGGAGGTGGTTCCGGCCCACCCAGGTCTCTGGAGGTGGTTCCGGCCCACGCGGGGGCTCCGGAGGCGATCCCGGCACAGCAGAAGGAGGTTGGAAGGGGCCCCAAGGTCCTCTCTCTTTAGAGACCGATTACTCAGTGCATAAAGGAAAGAGCTATTTGTGTAGGCTGCAGCCTGGATGGGGCTGGAGGGCATTACTCTAAGTGAATTTCGTTTTTGCTTTTAATGTTTATTTAGTTTTGAGAGAGAGAGACAGAGTGCGAGTGGGGAAGGGGCAGAGAGAGAGGGAAACACAGAATCCCAAGCAACCTGCAGGCTCAGAGCTGTCAGCACAGAGCCCGACGCAGGGCTCGAACCCGTGAACCATGAGAACATGACCTGAGCAGCCCGGCAACGAGTGACCGGGACCACGGCTCCTCTTCCATGTCCCGTACCGACCAGGTGCCCTCAGCCTGGACGCCACCCACCTAAGATGTCCGTCTCTGCCAGCCGCTCTGATGCCTCCAGACGTCCCCATTGTCACGTGCCCAGATTACAGCTCCCCGCTCCCCCCACGGTCCCTAGGCAAAGGGAGAACCAGGAGGTGGGGTCCCCAACTCTGAAACACACAAGTCATAATGTCCAGCCCCTGTGAGCCAAGCTCCCCTCCCCCCGGGATGGAGCGCTGCAAGGGGGTGCTAGCTGTGTGCCCCTGTCTGCTGACTCTCCCAGCCTCCCCCAGGTGACAGAGGGACACCGCCCTCCCCAGCACTTAGGGTCCCTTTCCCACTGAGTTGGGAATTTCCTTCATGGTGGGCTGAAATGGCTTATTGACCAAAGATTTTTGCCCCAGACGGCCGCCCCCCCGGAACTGTACTCATTCTGGGTGACTCTCCTTGTGATCTTGGGGGTCACGTTGGGCCCTATTCTATAGTCACTAGGTTTTTAGGTCCCCAAGTGGAGTGGACACAGCTCACATGCCTGGAGTCTAAAGATGCCTAATCCTCACTAGACGGGTCTGCACCCCCATGGCTCTCCACCGCGAGGCTGGGTTCTCGGAGTCCGTCCAGGTCCGGAATCCATTCTGCGTCCTCCTTAGATAATCAGGCCGCAGGTGTATGGCCATTTCATTGCATTCCCCACCTCACAGTGGTTTTATCTGGTCATCAGGCCAAAGTCACGCTAGCCAAAGGGAGAAGAATCAGGAGGGAAGGGCGTTACAGAAAAAGTGACCAAAGATCACTAAACAAGCAGAGGTGGACAAAAAATAACTTGAAACAGTGTCAAGGGTCAAAATACCAAAGTGAGCTTGAGGTCGCCCCCTCCCGGCCCCCTGAGCTGCCCTGAGCCACTGGACAAAAGCCACCACCCCTCCCCTCTGCAAACTCACACCTGTTCCGGGCCAACCGTCCAGTCAACTGTCCGTGGTGGCCGCTCTGCTCAGGGAGCCAGCCTCGCTTTCTGCTTTCATTTTCTATTTCTTGACCCTGGCCTTCCCGGAAGTGTCCTCCGTTCAGAACGAGATCTGTGGTCAAGCAGAACTAAGCAGAGGTAGAAAACAGCAGCATGTCCTCAGCCCTCTCCTGCAGACGGCCCTGGCCACCAAGGACGGGCCTCCGGGGCGCTGGGGCTGTCCCTGCCATCAGTGACAGGTCTAGAGAGACCGGATTAGATCCAAGTGGGGGACACGGATACACGGTGGTGGAGTGGCAAGCGTGCTGCGGGCTTAGACTCGTTCCCCAGGCGCCATGGGGACCAGGGAAGGGGACAGTGGACTCTGCCTGCGCGGAGGCTGGAGGGCTTCTCTGAGGAGGTGATGCTGGATTTGGGCTTTGAGGTAGAAGCATGGTTTTTCCGCGTGGTAGAAGCAGGTGCTCGTGGCGGAAGGATCGGCTGATGCGAACCCTAGAGGCCACACGGGTGTGGCATTTCAGTAGCCACAATATGGCAAGTAGGCAGTGAGCATCTGGTGTGTTTGGTGACGGTGCCGCGTGCTGGCGGTAGGAAGGTGGAAAATGCCAGATGGGAGGTGGGAGGGGCAGAGAGGAGGGGGCTGGGAACAAGCCCCGGGGGAGGGGCAGGGGGATGGGACAGTGTCATTTGCTGAGGGTCCCTCAGTCTGTCAGTCAGGTTTTCCTTCCAGATGTCTAAGGAGGGAAGGGCTGAGCCCAGAAGGATCTGGGGCTTCCGGGGTTTTCTCCCTGAGGGGGCGGGGCCCTGGGGTGTGTTCATTCCCTCCTGAGCAGCTTTCAGGTGGAAACTTTCAGTTTCCCTTTCAGGTGCATATATACTTGGGCCTTGGAGGTATTGGTCACTGAGGGACACACCGCACAGACTGGGACCTCAAGGCTAAAGAAAAGGTGGAGGCTGTTTGGCTCGGGGCAGGAGCCCTTGGTAAGCTGCGAGGGCGGGAGCCCCGGCCCCTCTGCTCGCCCAACAGAGGAACGGTGGAGAGGGAGGGGAACGCTGCTCAGCCCGGGGTCCAGACCGCCCGGGACCTGTGCCGACCCCAGAAGGAAGGAGGATGGCGGGGGGTGGGGAGTGAGGGGGGGAGGGTCAGGGGTGCTCATCCCTTTGGGGAATTTGGAGGAAGCAGAGGAGGCGAAGGGGGCAGGCGGATCGAAGTCTCTCCCCGGGGTGACCTGACCGGCAAAGCGAGGTGGTGTCACCCACAGTGTCTCTGAGCCCTGCCCAGTGCCATGCCCTGCGGGGAAACCGAGGGCCTGCAAGGGAGTGTCTTGCCCTGTGGTGCCTTGACCAGGAGACGGAGCCGGACGTCTGGGCTTTCCCCCCCTGCCCCCCTGTTCCGCACGCCGTGAGGGCAGTAAGAGAAGAGGCAGGCCTGGGTGCCCTGTCAGCGAGAACAGAGGCGCCGCCCGGGCGAGAAGGGTCATATTGTGACATGGTCCCACCTTCGTCGTCTTAAAACACCAGGCTGTGGACTCCTGGGGACGACTGTGGGGGCGTGAACTTCAACCTGTGTGTTCACCCAGTCCGAGCCAGACCTGGAATGGGTCCCCACACACCTGGGGCTCCCCTCCACCCTGCCCGCCGAGAACAGGCTGACCCTGGGCGAGTCACTTCACCTGGGGACTTGTTCACATCTCTTAAAACATTGGCCTCGGTGTTTGCGTATCACTTGGGAGGGTCCGTCGCGTGTCATTCCTGCCCCGCTTCTGTCTGCCCCGCGCATCCGTCAGCCGCGCCTCCTATGGTGCCCCGTGCAAGTTTTCCTTTTTTGATGTTCCTTTATTCACTTGGAGAGAGAGACAGAGAGCGTGGGACAAGCGGGGGAGGGGCAGAGAGAGAGAGAAGGAGACAGAGCGTTCTCAGCAGGTCCCTTGCTGTCAGTACAGAGCCCGATGTGGCGCTCGATCCCAGGAACAGCAAAATCATAGCTGAGCTGAAACCGAAAGTGAGATGCTTAGCAAACCGCGGCACCAGGCGCCCCTGCGATGTTGCCCTTGATGGTGTGGGGTTTCCATCTGGATGGAAAAGACGCCCAACTCAACACCGATATCATTTGGTTGAACGTCTCTTCCAGGCTATTTGGAGCTTTTTCATTCTAGCTTACGATTTAGGTTCTGTTGGGATGGACGGATCGAGTTTTAAGGATTTTATTTTTTTTAAGTAATCTCAATATCCAATGTGGGGCTTGAACTCATGACCTGAGATCAAGACTGAACCAGCCAGGGGTCCCATTGTTGGGTTGATTGAATGATTGACTGATTGCGTTTTTACAGGCTTTGTGGTTCTTCTTTCTCTTCCTCCTACTCCCAGACTTTGCTTCTCCTCCCCCTCCTCCCCTCCCCGTCCTTTTACTCCTTCCCCTCCCCCTCCTCCTTCTATTTCTTCACAACACCTTCAATGGGTGCCACCGCAATCCAAAGGAACACAGCTTTTTTTCTGCTTGCAAAGGAGAGTAAGGAAATAACCTCTACCCTTCTCCCCAACGTTCCTGGCAGCAGTTAGTGAACAACAATGGGAGAATCTGGAGGGGCTGGGTTGGGCACCCACACCTGGCCCGGCCTCCCTGGGGGAGGGGGGCTTTGGACCGCAGTTCTGAGTCTCAGGCATCAGGACACCCATGTCTTTCCGCAATCTCCCCTTCCTCTTTCTCCTCATGTAAAAGCATTATGGCCAGAGTACGGAGACGTGGAGAAATGAATGGGAACTCCCGGAAACCGACAGGACTGCCAAGAGCGCGCTAGACGAGTAGCGTAGTTTCTGTAAAACCCGAGGCATAGTCTTAGTTGTCCGCGGCCAGAAAGCGCTTTTCAGCAAGATAGGCCAGCCAAACAGGTGGAATTACTCAGCGGGGAATGAAACCAGGGTGTGTGTGGCTCCTACACCCCAGAGCTGAGCCTGGCTGTGCCCTGGAGGGCAGAGGGTGCCCCGGAGGCACTGGACAGAGCAGGAGGCGCACCAGGGAACAGACAGGAACCCTACCGGTGCTCAGAGTCGAATGGAGGAGACACAGAATGGAGGAGACAGACAATGGAGGAGACGGAAGGCTGGAGAAAACACAGAGAACCACGGACAGGACAGGGCACATCCAAGGGAAGCCTGGAGAGTCAGGGGTAGGGGGGAAGCAGGCAGGGGAGGGAGACTTTAACCTGGCCATCTAAGCACTGATAAACTTTTACAAGGTAAGGAAGATGGGGAAGGACTTTCCAGGGGGGAGGGGGGGAGGGGGAGCAGCCTGAGCACAGGAGGCTGAGCTGTAATTGGAAGCAAGGGTCAATAGAACAAACAACTCATGATCTCGGGATTGTGAGTTTGAGCCCCACGTTGGGCATGGAGCCTACTTAAAATAAAAATTTAAAAGGAAAGAAAAAAAAAAGCGAGGAAGCAAGGGGTCCGTAGGGTACCCGGATGAAGGCCACACGGAGCAGGGAGCAGCGTCCAGGACCAAAACCCAGGGGACACCCAAGACGAGGGTCAGGGCCAGGCCAAGAATAAATAGCCCAGGACGGGAAGGATGAGACGGAGGGTGCAGACGCAGGTGCACACGCTTGGTGTCATCCAGGGTCCGGCTCTTTCTGCCCGTGCCATCCTCCTGCTCTCTGGTCCTCATGCTTTACGATGTCATTGGGCTGCCTGGGCTCCCCGGGCCACGCGGCGTTCGGAGCAGAAGAAGGAGAAGGTGGCCAGCCAGAGCTCCTCTCCCACCCGTCCCTCCCAGCAGCTGGAAGACCCCGGCGCCCCCGCTGAGCCCCCTTCCCCGGGTGTCTTGTTTTGGCCAAGGCTGGGCGGGACAGTCGCCCCTCGCTGCAGAGGGGCCCAGAAAACACATATCTGAGGTCCAGCCCCTAAGGTGAGGGGCAGCAGGGCGGAGGGTGATGCAACGGGCCTTGGAGAGGTGGAGTCGCCTGGGAACCGGCGGCGGGCGGGAAAGCAGCAAAGGCCACGGAATTATTTGTCGTTAACATCAAGGCTGAGAGCAAAGAGCAATAGCTGGGAAATGACCCGGCCAGCAGTGGTTCCGAAAGAGAAAGAAAAACGCTAGGAGCCGCCCGCACCCTTCCTGGCCCCCGACACCCGACAGCTGCCCGTGTTTATCCGCTCCTCTGACTCATAGATAGAAGCCGCGTAATTCCACCGCGAGGATCCATGCCCTTCAGCCGGAGGCCGCCAGGCACACTCCTGTGGTTGAGGAAGGGGGCATCAGGGCTGGTTCTAGGGTCTGGGCTTTGGCTGGGAGCTTTGGGGGAGGCTCTAAGGAGACAGGGCCCGTCTAGATGGGGTGCTGCCGAAAGGGGGGCATTTGTATCAGTGGGTGTCTCTGTAATCTTCTCTAGCCTTGAAGGAGAGGCCAGAGGGCGCCTGCCCGGCTCAGTCGGCTAAGCGTCTGACTCTTGATATCAGCTCAGGTCATGATCTTCTGGTTTTGTGAGTTGGAGCCCCGCGTCGGGGTCTGCACGGACAGTGCGAGTCTGCTTGGGATTCTCTCTCTCTCTGTCCCTCACCCACTCACGCTCTCTCTCTCTCTCTCTCTCAAAGTAAATAAATAAACCTTAAAAAAAAAAAAAAGGAGAGACTAAAACAAGGACAAAACTTGCTCAAGAAGGAACAGTCATTCTCTTCAGCCGCGGGAGGAAGGCTTTTGTGCTCTGTGGCTGGCACAGGGCCCTCGTGGTTGTGCTCAGATGAAGCTATGGAGGGGCCTTGCTCTGTCTCCTTCTGTCCTGGTCTCACGGTAAACTGGCCGAGGGTGGTACTCTGTGCCATTATGTGTGTCTTCCAGAAGAAGAGCATCTAGCCTGCGAATGTCAGGCCTCTCCTGGCTCTTTCTCAGTCCCTTATAACACTCATTAATAAGTAGAAGGAAAAAAATGCCTATATATATATATATATATATATAAAGTTTATTTATATACATATATATAAAATGCCTATATATATATATAAAGTTTATATATATATAAAGTTTATTTATATATATATATAATACCTATATATATATAAATTTTATTTATATATATATAAAGTTTATTTATATATATATATACAAAGTTTATTTATTTTGAGAGTCAAAGCATGAATGGGGGAGGGGCAGAGGGGAGGGAGAGAGAGTCCTCAGTGGGCTCCACACTGTCAGCGAGGAGCCTAATGAGGGCCTTGAACTCTTGAGCTCTGAGATCCTGACTTGAGCCAAAATCAAGAATTGGCCTTAACTGTCTGAGCCACCCAGGCGCCCTGGTTTCCTCCCCTTTAAAATGGTCACAAGGGGCGCTTGGGTGGCTCAGTTGGTTAAGCGTCCGACTTCAGCTCAGGTCATGATCTCACGGTCTGTGAGTTCGAGCCCCGCATCGGGCTCTGTGCTGACAGCTCAGAGCCTGGAGCCTGCTTCCGATTCTGTATCTCCCTCTCTCTGTCTGCCCTTCCGTTGCTCACGCTCTGTCTCTATGTCTCTCAAAAATAAAAAGCATTAAGAAAAAATTTAAATGGAGTCACAAGACTCACTCCGTTAAGTATCTGACTTCAGCTCAGGGTATGATCTCAAGGTCGGGCTCTGCACTGGTGGTGCGGAGCCTGCTTGGGGTCTCTCTCTCTCTCTCTCTCTCTCTCTGCCCCTCAACCCGTGCTTCCTCTCTCTCTCTCTCTCAATAAGGAAATAAACCTTAAAAGGGGTGTCTGTGTGACTCATTCGGTTAAGCGTCTGATTTCAGCTCCAGTCATGATCTCCTGGTTTGTGGGTTCGAGCCCCGAGTCAGGCTCTGTGCTGACAGCTCAGAGCCTGGAGCCTGCTGCAGATTCTGTGTCTCCCTCTCTCTCTACCCCTCCCCTGCTCACACTCTGTATCTCTCTCTCTCTCAAACAAATAAATAAACATTAAAAAAACTTTTTCAAAGAAATAAACCTTAAGACAAAATAAAACAGAAAGCCCCAAGAGCCCCACATTCTCTCTCTCACTTTCTCAATAAGGAAATAATCCTTAAAAGGGCGCCTGGGGGGCACAGTCAGTGAAGCATCTGACCTCAGCTCCAGTCATGATCTCAGGGAATGCGTGAATATTCGGTGAGGGGACACGTGAAGAGCCCTGCCCCCCACAGACGCTTGATCGAGGTCAGCTATCATCAATTCACAAACATGGACGTGCCCGACCTCCAAGAATTTCCAGAACATTTCTTCCCATCTTATCTTCCGGGTTTGGTTTTAGTGCTTCTGTAACTTCTCAGATGGCGGTCTCCTTGTCGTCTGATCATCTTCTCCTGTGCCCCAACAGGACAGCAGCAGGACTCTGACCTGGCTTGGGAGCGAGCTGCAGCCAGGTGAGCAGGCTTCCTGAAATAGCGGCCAGCAGGGGCCAGGAGCAGACAGGCAGACATAAGGGGTCAAGTCCATTTCGCCATCGCGGCCTTCCCAGAGGGACCCACCAGAGACCTGTCTCCTCGCTGCTCCCCGTGGCCACAGCTGGCTCCCATTTGACCCCACGATTTCTTCTCTCTTTCCCAAGGCTGAAGTAACACCTCCTCGTGACCGGGACGCAGACGCAAGCTGTAGGGAAAACCCAGAGATCTCACCGCTGGCACCATGAGCCTCGAAGGTGGGGGACAGCAGAGGCGAAAGGACAGGGGACAGGGGTCCTGAGGCAGGGCCGGGGGGGAGGAGGCAGACCGGCCACCTCGGAGGCTTCAGTCCAAGCCTCCCGCCGGGCTCGGGACCCCCGTGGGGCTTTAGCAACAGAGGCCGTCCCCTCCGGTTCTCGCCCTGCAGCCTGACTGCTCTGCGAGGGTCAGCGGGCCACTGAACTGGACCCCTGGGTGGCCTTGGCCACCTCCCACCTGTGTGGCCCCGGGTGCCTTACCTAACCTCACCGGTAAAGTGAGAATATTCCCTTACGCTGTTGTGAGGATCAAATAGACCGTGGGTATGTGTTCTGGGCCAGGGCCGGCTACACAACACGCCTTCCCTAAGTGTCGCCGCCGTGCCCTCTAGTGGAACCTGGTAGCTCCAGGCGGAAGCCGCCCCTCCCCCGGCAGCCCCGGCCGCCACGGCCGAGTTAGGACGCCTGCCTGTGTCTCGGGAATAAGCACCTGCTGATCAGAAATGAAAGCTGGGCAGGGCTCGAGTCTGTTCATCTCAATACCCCTGCCTGGGCCGGTGCTCCGTATATACACAGATTTGGCGTCGCGGGTCCCCTCCAGCTAAGCCCCGGTGTCCTCTCTCCCTTAGTGAAAAAGGAACAATAAAAACAAAACAACTTTTTTTTTTTTCCATCTGGGGAGCACAGATTTTATTGAGGAAACCATTGAGTATTTCCGGTCCTCCGTGAGCCGGGACGAGCTGCATCTCCTGCTGGTCAGTGAGGAAGCCTGGGAGAAGTTGATAGAGGAGGCGGAATTGTCCAGGTAACCCCCGGGGACGGTCCGGGGTGGCCCCCCAGATCTCCGCGTGGCAGAATCCTGGGGCTGGGGTTGAGTTCGCTCCTTCTCAACAGTCCATGACCAATATGTCTTCCATGACATTCTCTGGCAGGGAGTAGCCATCGAATTGAGAGGAGAGGAAAGCTGCAGGGGGCAGGTTATGAGACCTTGACCATTAACCTAAAATAGACCTGCCTCTGCCTTGATGTCTTCCTCTCTTCAATATTACTGGGAGGAAACTAAGATAGTGTATGTAAAGTGCTTAGCATCGTGACTGACACATAGTAGGTCCTCATTTAATGTAAACTTTTTATTTGATTTAAGTTTATTTATTTTGAGGGAGAGACAGAGACAGCATGACTGGGAAAGGGGCAGAGAAAGAGAGAGAGAGAGAGAGAATGAGAATCCCAAGCAGCCTCCACACTGTCAGCACAGAGCCTGACACAGGGCTCCAACTCATGAACCATGAGATCATGACCTGAGCTGAAATCAAGAGTTGGATGCTCAACCGACTGAGCCCCCCAGGTGCCTCAATGCTAACTTTTTAGAAGATGGCTGCGAAGAGACAGGGGCCAGAGGTCTTCTCCCTGGTGATGACTGTCAAGTCAGAAGAATGCTGATGCACCAGTCTGTGCCCCTGGGCATTTTTCTAGAGCCTTCCCTCCCTTCTAAGGAGTGCACCACACTGCAGGTTCCTGCTGGCCCACAGGCGGAGGGGCTGGAGTGGAGTTGGCTCCAGCTGGGTTGGATCCAGACTCTATCTGTGTCCAGCCCTGGGTTCTCTGGGCGTCTATGTCTCACAGTCTCAGAGGAGTCATTTGTTCAGTGGAAACAGTAATTCAACCTGATGAGATTGTGGTGAAGGCCTTAGTGTGAGCTGCAAGGTCATAGATGGGGACCCGAGGGCAACCGTCTTGTCCAGAGGCCCAGGAGGCTTGGGCCAGGGCCAGAGCCGGGAGCCGGGATGGACGACAGAAGTTGAAGAGTTGACTAGGTAAGCTTGGGAGGCAGGGCTAGGACTGAGTGAACCACTTGGCACCAAACTGAAGGTTCTTGGGAGAGGGCGAGGGGACATTTGTTGCCTCCCTTCTTTGGTCTCCTCACCACCAGGCATGCAGGGCCATGGTGAGGAGGGGGGTTGTCTCCTCCATGCCTTGCCTGGAAGCTAGGGGGTCTTGACCACCATTTGGAAGCCTCTCATCTTCTTGTAAATTTTTTTTAATGTTTATTTACTTTCGAGAGAGAGAGCGCGCACAAGCAGAAGAGTGGCAGAGAGAGAGGGAGACACAGAATCTGAAGCAGGCCCCAGGTTCTGAGCTGTCAGCACGGATCCCGATGCAGGGTTTGAACTCACCAACCATGAGATCATGACCTGAGCTGAAGTCGGACATTTAACCGACTGAGCCCCCCAGGCGCCCCATCCTCTTGGACATAGAGCAGCCCCAGACCCGTGGAGGCAGCGTGGCTCTGTGACAACTACGAGCGTCACAGGAGGTAGCCGCCAATGCTGTACTCTTGGAGGGATTCTGGGCAGACGCACAAGCCCCCACCAAAGAGGAAAGTAGTTCCTCCACCAGCTTGTCCAAATGCAGGTCTTTTCAGGCTTGTGGATTTATACAGATGGCCCTCGAAGTCTCTAGTATTTTTAAGCAATTTCATAAAAGTCGCACATGGTGTTGGCAGGCATGCATATGAAGCTGTCACCAGCTGAGGTGTGAGTTAGGCTGGTGACACCTGAGAGGCTGGGAGTGCTGTGTAATGGGTTGGGAGTCATCGGTGTGAACTGGAGAGTCTTGGGGGACCCAGGGTGGCGGCTGTCCTGCTTCTCAGTCGTTTGGGGCAGTGCCTGGGCCACACCTGAGGACATCGGGCTTGGGAGAGAGGGCAGGTGCTGGGCAAAATGATCGCTAAGGTCCCTTCTCACTTTTTAAAATTCCAAGGGCTTAGAGTTAGTCAAGCTGGAAAGTTTGAGCTCACAATCCCTACGACCGCCCTGACTTTTGGCCCCAACTACAAATTGGCAGGTGATCCTCAAACCATCCTGAGGTTGGGTGACTCCCCGAAAGGGCTCGCAGACCTCACCAGAGCTGTCCCACTCAGTGGCACTGTCTTCCAGGGAAGGATGCAGGTGGCCATCGGTCAAAGAGAGAGACGCGTGGGGCAGAGTCTGGGGGGTTTCTAGCGCGAAGCTTCTGTTGCCCTCCAGATGCATTACTGTCCTGTCTTCAATCTGTGACGATGCACACAGGACATTGCCCACCGGGGATGCTCACGCTGTGAAAGAAAACGATGACTCTAACGTTTATTACAATGGTAAAGAAGACTTAATTCAGGACTATGGCCACAGGAGAGAGTTGAGGCTCTGCTCGGATACAGCGAAGACAGCTGGGGATTTATAGCCAAGGAGCGGGGCATGGGGGCGGGGTCCGGGCGGAGCGCGAAGGATGGGAAATCACACAGAGAAGAAGGTGGAGGATTCTCGCTCGCCGGACCCAACAGGGATCTTGGTGAAGTCGGGTCAAGAACTTCCACATCAGGGCGCCCGGGGGGCTCCGTCGGAGATGCGTCCGACTCTTGATTTCAGCTCAGGTCATGATCTCACGGTTCATGAGATCGAGCCCCTGTTGGGCTCTTCGCTGACAGCCAGGAGCCTGCGTGGGCTTTTCTCTCTCTTCCTCTCTCTCTTCCCCTCCTCTGCTCATATTCTCTCTCTCTCAAAATAAAGAAATAAACTTAAAAAAGAAAGAAAGAAACAAAAAGAACTTCCACATCGAATGGGGGATTTGATCAGAGATCAAAAGTGATCAGATATCAAGGTTGGGAAGATTCTCATTAAGTTGACCTAACAGGGTTCTTGCTAAGATGGGGCACTATAGGCTGTCACGGACAGGACACAGAAGGCCACGGTGGACAAGGTCCACGGGGACTGCATCTAGTCAGAAAGAGGACCTTGAAGACCTGAGTGAAGTTTGGGAAGGAGAGTCTTTTTCACCCAGCTTTGGTGTGTAGAGGTTTTCTGGGGGCCAACGACATGCTCTGTATGGTTGACCTGTCTGTCGTCTCCAGCCCCTCCTTGAGGTCACTTTAATCCCTTTAGTGTCTAGTTCCTCTGTAGGTCAGATCCGATAGCACGGGACCAAAGCCCCCTCATACACCGTGCTGTCAGGCCGTGTCGGGCCAAAGGCCCAGCGGAAGGAAGACAGTCCTACCATTCTAGGACCCTTACCATTCTGGGCAGGGTGGAGAGATCACTTCCCCATCGACAAGGGCGAATGGCAGACCTCTCTGTGGGTAGGTGAATCCTTCCGTACACTCTAAGATTCTCAAGAATGAAGGTTTGTCTGCTCCAACCCCACATCCCTTTGTTCACTACAAACACTGTGGTACCGACAGTTTGACCTGCCCTGGAGTGAGAGCCATCCTTAGCGAATACCTACCACTTGGGGCGCCTGGGCTGTGCAGTCAATTAAGCATCCGACCTTCAATTTCGGCTCAGGTCATAATCTCAACAGCACAGAGCCTTCTTGGGATTCTTTCTTTCCCTCTCTCTCTGGTCCTCCTTCTCCCCTGCCCCCCAAAATAAATCCATAAATACACTTAAAAAAACACCCACCACTTAAGAGCATCTTAAGAGGAGTACTTACTTATTCCCTGACGGAATACGCGTATCACGGAGCACGAGCAAGGTACCGACTGTGCGTACCATTGCAAGAATCGTTCTCTGCATCTGTCAACTTCTTGTCCATTTGATTTATAGTAAAAGTCCCGCGGTTGGTGCAGGACAGATCAGATTGAGGTGACAGACAGGCTTTTCTTAATCTCTTGACCTTCGCTGTTACAGTGAGGAGGAAGAGGCGCTACGTGAGGGTCTGAGCAAGCTGGAAGCAGACCTGTATGAGGAGGACAAACACAGGCTCCAAGCTGACCCCCGGGAGAGGGAGAAGTTTTTGAGTGAGTTTCCCCAATTTAAACGGGAGCTTAAGAGGCAAATACGGAAACTCCATGAGCTTGCAGACAAGGTTGAGACGGTGCACAAGCGCTGTACCGTCTCCAACATCGTGGCCAATTCTGCCGGTGTTGTGTCTGGCGCCTTGACCATCCTGGGCCTTAGTCTGGCACCTGTGACGGCTGGAACGAGCCTGGCACTCCTGGCAACCGGGGTGGGGCTGGGGACAGCATCCTCCATCACTGGTATATCCACCGACATTGTGGAGCTCTCAAGCACGTCATATGCAAACGCTGAAGCCAGTCACCTGGTGTCCCCTGACAGTGACAGTGAGAAAGCGATGGTATTTGCGAAGTGTCTGTCTGATTACAGCGGCCGAATTTTTTTCATAGCAAAGAACTTCCCTCAAGCCCTGAAAAACATTACAAAGAATGTTCGTGCCATCAAGCTGGCCAAAGCCAACCCTAGATTAGCAGCCCGTGCGATTAGGTTCATGACGGCTGGGCAAATCTCAGCTCGAAGTAGCAGGCAGGTGCAGAGACCTTTTGGAGGTACTGTTCTGGGAATGACCAGAGGAGCCCGGATCTTAGGTACGTTCACTGCAGGCGCCTCCCTTCTGCTGGACGCGCACAACCTTGCGAAAGATTGGACACACTTTCAGGAGGGGGCAAAGGCAGAGTCGGCTGAAAAGCTGAGGCTGCAGGCCGAGGAGCTGGAGAAAAAGTTGAAGTTTCTCACCCAGATCTATGAAAGTCTGAAATAGGCCTGACCTCGTGACCTCCAAGCAGGGTGGGGAACGGGGGACATGTGGGGGACAAAGGCATGGAGGTACCTTATTAGAGGGGAAACGGGGGCAAAATAAAGTTTTTGAGGGGCGCTTGCGTGGCTCAGTCGGTTAAGCATCTGGCTCTTGGTTTCAGCCCAGGTCACCATCTCACGGTCCGTGGGTTCGACCCTGCGTCGGGCTCCTGGCTGACAGAGCAGAGCCTGCTTGGGATTCTCTCTCTGTCTCTCTGTCTCTCTCCCTCCCCTGCTCACTGTCTGTAGAAATAAATAAATAAACGTTAAAAAAACTTTAAAGGTTTTGGAATGGGGTGTAAAGGAGTTTGGCATTTCTGTAGCTGAGCACGGGAGAGAGGGGTTAATGCAGATGACAGGGGGGTCAAAGGGAAGGCAGGCATGGGGACCCTGGAAGAAGGAGGGGAGGGAGGGGACTAGAGAGTGGAGGGGGTGGGCCAAAGAGGACACAGAGGACATGGCTACAGAGAGACGTGGAGGAACAGCCAAGGGCAGGCCAGGAACACTGCAGGTGGGAGTGTTGGTGTTCGGAGCACTGCCTCTCTGCTGAGCCTCCCCATGGTTTGCCGCGCCAAGGGGAACAGATCCTCCCCTGTGGAGGGGACTCCAGCCCTACCTTTCCTGCCTCGTCCCACCTTCATCTTCCAGTAGGCTCACCTTCGGTAGACGGTGACTTCCTCGTGATGATTGGTGGTGGTGACGAGGATGCTGACCGCAGTGCTGGCGATGGTGACAATGGCATTAGGGTGCGGGCAACAGTCAGCAAGTTGCTGGTGGTCTTTGGGGCCGGGGCACACCGAGACACCGATGAAGTTCCAAAGGCTGAGTTGGAATGGTGGTCGATTTGGAAAAAAAACAAAAAAGAGAAGAAAAGTGAAGGAGTGCCAGCAACGAGTCAAGGAACCTTGCTGTATGTGGAGACCGACCAGCTTGGGGCCAAGAGACACTGCCTCTTTGAGCCTCAGTTTCCTCATCAGTTGGGGGTTGGGGATAGTGCTAGGCAAGTTGGTATTTCAAAAAACAAATTTTTTTTTGAAGGAGAGAGAGACAGAGCGTGAGCAAGGGAGGGGCAGAGGTGGAGGGAGACACAGAGTCTGAAGCAGGCTCCAGGCTCCGAGCTGACGGCACAGAGGTCTTTGCGGGGCTCAAGCTCACAAACCACGAGTTCATGACCTGAGCTGAAGTCGGACGCTCAAACGACGGAGCCACCCAGGCACCAGCAAGGGGGTATTTCCGATCCGTGTGCTTGTCCCCGCCTTGTGTTCTATAAGCTGCTTCAGGCAATGTGGACTATACAGCGGAGGGTCGCCTGGGCTCTGGAGGCCTGACTTCCCTTCCCCATGGGCTTGTCTTGCGGGCTCTCAGGGAGCAAGTCTTCCATCGCTTTTTCCTCAGACCTCAGCACCCCGCAGGCCCCACCGGGACACCCAAGGGGAGCTTGTCCACGTCTGGCTTTGGACTGAGCATCTTCGTCAGCCGGTGTCCAGAACCTGGGATCAAGCGATAGATGCTGCGGTCCTCGGGTGGGCAGGAGGGCTGAGTCTCGAGCCCCCGGCCTTCCTCCTCCCTCCCTCCCCCATGGAACGCCAAGCAGGTCCAGGCCTTCCCTTCCCCACCAAGATATCGTGGCGATTCTCTCTTCCCTCGCTCTTTCCCAGACCCCACCTGACTTCCCTTCATCCGGGAACCGCCCTGTTTCAGTTCTCTCCCAGCACGGTGGGGCGCCATCTCCTGGCCATCCTTGTCATGCGGCTGGGTGGGTCAATGGTGGTCCTATGGGTTCACCAGCCCAGCCGTTAGACAGGGGAAGTCGCGAAAACCTTCGCTGAGCGTTTGGGTCGAGTTGTCACCCAGGACTCATTACCAGCGATTTTCTGCATGGGGGTTCAAGAGAAGGATTCATCGGGTATTTCCCCAACTAGGGAGTTTTGATAGCCCAACACCCCAGCAGAGCCATCACCTCCCCCACCCCCCCAACCAACTCCCCCTCCTTCCTTGCTGTTGGCAATCACACAAGGTGACCTCACACCCTCTGCCCCCTCGGGCCGCCTGCTCCCGCGGGCCCCGATGATCGGGCAGGAACAGGCCCAGGGAGACCACACCTGTGCAGGGCACAGAACGCGGGGGTGGGGGGTGGGAGAGGAGGCTTGTTCCTCCCCCACCCCCCCGGGCAGCGCCACTGTCCCCTTCCTGATTCTACAGCCTCTCAAGTGCGATGACGGCCCCCTTCCCTCCTTTGCCGAGGGCAGCCCGTCCCCCTGCCACAGCGAGGCTGTCGGGCCGAGCGGACCGGGCCTAGGGGCCAAGCCGGAAAGGCCAGCAGTGGCTTCTCCCAACATTCTTGGGGACCAAATCTATTGAATGGTTAAGGGACGTGTCCCGAGTCTGACAGCCAGAGCATTGCAAAGGGCCGCGGACGCCCGCGATCTCGCACCTACTCTAGGACTGGGGCCCGAGGGTCGACTCTCTGCAGCTTCACCTAGTTTGGAACTCTGCCGTCGGCACAGATCTATTTGAAAGGAAAAATTTTTTTTTCTTTTTCTCCCCCCTTCTTTATAATGATAAAATTCCGAGTCTTTCTCACTGCCTCTCCTTTGGAACCACGTTTAGAAGAGAATAGTTTGTCCCGCGCTGGTCTACACTGGCTGCTGAATTAATTCACCTGCGTTCCTGTTCTGTATATGCTGCGTTTAGACTTACTTATGGCAAAGAAGGCATTTTTGTTTTTAAAGGAGACAAACTCAACAGATCATGAAGATACACGAAGCTACATCTGCCTACAAAGCTCCGAATCCAGGTCCCAGTTGCTGTCACAAAGGAGGGAACGCAGCTCCCAGCCCCACCCTTTTTTATATGATGAAAGTGCCTTAGCATGTGTTGCAGCTGTCACCACTACAGTTAGCTGGGCTGCAGGTGTTTCCACTGAGCGTCACAATAAAGTACCATGTGCTACGAGCCCCGTGCGTGCCGGTGTCCGTGTGCCGGAGCGGGTGGCCTGGAAGGGACCGCGCTCTGCTTCCGCAGCGGGCGCCTACTCTGGGCATCTTCTAGAAGCTTCCGGTACCTCAGCCTGGCGGAGGCAAGGGTTGGGTGAGGGGTGGCAGTCGAGGAAGAAAGGGGAGACGGAAAGGCAGGCCGGGCCGGCGGCAAGGACGCTAAGAGGCTCTCCTAGAAACCTCAGCTCTGTGGGGGTCCATCCCAATATGTGTGTAAGTAGGAGCGAGGGAGTCGGTGACGAGGCCTGTGTGCGGCTGTGCCTGTGTGTTCTTTTAACAAAGGCTGAGCTCAACCCCGGCCCCCTGCTCAGCGCCTGGAGTAGAGGGCAGTGGAAACAAGAGGGGGGAGGGGAGAGAAAGGCGTTCCTCAGAGAAGGGCCCTGGCCCCCACCTGGTCAGCGTGTGGACCCAAGCAGCCGCCCCGCACGCCGGCGTCCCGGGCCCTCTGTTTGGCCTGCTCAGTCGCTAAGAAAGTGTGTGAGCCTCCAGCGAGGACACTCGAAGACACTCGCGCCACCCACTCCTGCGGCCCTTGACAAGGGAGCAGCAGACGACAGAGCCGCAGGGGCCACGCCACCTGAGGGCCGGGGGTGCTTTTAGCTCAGCCCTTTCCTGAAGGTTCCAGGGGATAACTTGCCTCTCTGCCCAGAGGCCCCAGGCGGCCTTCCAAGCTCTGTCTCTGCCTGGGCCTTTCCGCAGCTCTCTGTCCTCTCTCCTCTGCGTGTCTCTCGTAAGGACACCAGCCACCGGGATTAGGGCCTACTCGGACAGGTAGGGGTTGTGGGATGAGGTCATGGACACCTTCTGAGGGACCCCCACCCCCCCACCCCCGCATTCAACCCACTGCAGGACTCGGCAAATACCCGTTCTTCCCGCTGAGATCCGACCTTGACCGCCCTGTGTGCAGGGGGAGTGCTGGACCGGGTACCCACCTCTGCCCACAAGGGATGGGCAGTCCTGGGGTGGCCCAAGCCACCACACAGAGGGGGAAGGAGGTTCACAGAGTGCATTTTGGAAAGGGGCAGGGAGGGAGTAATGAGAGAAAGCCGGGGCAGAGGCGAGGGAGCCACAATCAGGACCCTTCCCGCAGAAAAGCAAAGCAACATGGAAGAACTGAGTCCTGGAGGCGGTCCCGGCCCACGCGGGGCTCTGGAGGGGGTCCTGGCCCATGCGGGTCTCTGGAGGCGGTTCCGGCCCACACAGGACTCTGGAGGTGGTTCCGGCCCACGCGGGTCTCTGGAGGTGGTCCTGGCGCACCCGAGTCTCTGGAGGTGGTTCCGGCGCACCCGGGTCTCTGGAGGTGGTTCCGGCCCACGCGGGGCTTCGGAGGGGGTCCTGGCTCACGTGGGTCTCTGGAGGTGGTTCCTGCCCACGCGGGGGCTCCGGAGGCGATCCCGGCACAGCAGAAGGAGGTTGGAAGGGGCCCCAAGGTCCTCTCTCTTTAGAGACTGATTACTCAGTGCATAAAGGAAAGAGCTATTTGTGTAGGCTGCAGCCTGGATGGGGCTGGAGGGCATTACTCTAAGTGAATTTCGTTTTTGCTTTTAATGTTTATTTAGTTTTGAGAGAGAGAGACAGAGTGCGAGTGGGGAAGGGGCAGAGAGAGAGGGAAACACAGAATCCCAAGCAACCTGCAGGCTCAGAGCTGTCAGCACAGAGCCCGACGCAGGGCTCGAACCCATGAACCATGAGAACATGACCTGAGCAGCCCGGCAACGAGTGACCGGGACCACGGCTCCTCTTCCATGTCCCGTACCGACCAGGTGCCCTCAGCCTGGACGCCACCCACCTAAGATGTCCGTCTCTGCCAGCCACTCTGATGCCTCCAGACGTCCCCATCGTCACGTGCCCAGATTACAGCTCCCCGCTCCCCCCACGGTCCCTAGGCAAAGGGAGAACCAGGAGGTGGGGTCCCCAACTCTGAAACACACAAGGGACACCGCCCTCCCCAGGACTTAGGGTCCCTTTCCCACTGAGCTGGGAATTTCCTTCATGGTGGGCTGAAATGGCTTATTGACCAAAGATTTTTGCCCCAGACGGCCGCCCCCCCGGAACTGTACTCATTCTGGGTGACTCTCCTTGTGATCTTGGGGGTCACGTTGGGCCCTATTCTATAGTCACTAGGTTTTTAGGTCCCCAAGTGGAGTGGACACAGCTCACATGCCTGGAGTCTAAAGATGCTTAATCCTCACTAGACGGGTCTGCACCCCCATGGCTCTCCACCGTGAGGCTGGGTTCGCGGAGTCCGCCCAGGTCCGGAATCCATTCTGCGTCCTCCTTAGATAATCAGGCCGCAGGTGTATGGCCGTTTCATTGCATTCCCCACCTCACAGTGGTTTTATCTGGTCATCGGGCCAAAGTCACGCTAGCCAAAGGGAGAAGAATCAGGAGGGAAGGGCGTTACAGAAAAAGTGACCAAAGATCACTAAACAAGCAGAGGTGGACAAAAAATAACTTGAAACAGTGTCAAGGGTCAAAATACCAAAGTGAGCTTGAGGTCGCCCCCTCCCGGCCCCCTGAGCTGCCCTGAGCCGCTGGACAAAAGCCACCACCCCTCCCCTCTGCAAACTCACACCTGTTCCGGGCCAACCGTCCAGTCAACTGTCCGTGGTGGCCGCTCTGCTCAGGGAGCAAGCCTCGATTTCTGCTTTCAGTTTCTATTTCTTGACCCTGGCCTTCCCGGAAGTGTCCTCCGTTCGGAACGAGGTCTGTGGTCAAGCAGAACTAAGCAGAGGTAGAAAACAGAAGCGCGTGCTCAGCCCTCTCCTGCAGACGGCCCTGGCCACCAAGGACGGGCCTCCCGGGGCGCTGGGGCTGTCCCTGCCATCAGTGACAGGTCTAGAGAGACCGGATTAGATCCAAGTGGGGGACACGGATACACGGTGGTGGAGTGGCAAGCGTGCTGCGGGCTTAGACTCGTCCCCCAGGCGCCATGGGGACCAGGGAAGGGGACAGTGGACTCTGCCTGCGTGGAGGCTGGAGGGCTTCTCTGAGGAGGTGATGCTGGATTTGGGCTTTGAAGTAGAAGCATGGTTTTTCCGGGTGGTGGAAGCAGGTGCTCGTGGCGGAAGGATCGGCTGATGCGAACCCTAGAGGCCACACGGTGTGGCATTTCAGTAGCCACAATATGGCAAGTAGGCAGTGAGCATCTGGTGTGTTTGGTGACGGTGCCGCGTGCTGGCGGTAGGAAGGTGGAAAATGCCAGATGGGAAGTGGGAGGGGCAGAGAGGAGGGGGCTGGGAACAAGCCCGGGGGGAGGGGCATGGGGGATGGGACAGTGTCATTTGCTGAGGGTCCCTCAGTCTGTCAGTCAGGTTTTCCTTCCAGATGTCCAAGGGGGGAAGGGCGAGCCCAGAAGTGCCGCGGCCAGCGTGACAATTTCTCTGACAGGGTTGAGGGTAAGGAGATGGGAAAGGGGACAGAAGAGCAAGGGTGGGGAACGGGAGGAACACCAGGAGCCATTGCACCAAAGTGTCGCTCTTTATTTTGCAAGTTCGGCTTATATACAGTATAATAGGTCATGACATAATTGCATCAGGAGACATATTTAGGACAAGATCCTCAAGCGTGACTTAAGTTCCTTACTGTTAGTTCCTCCTTGGAGCAGGGAGCCCTCGATCCCCTGGGGTAAGCAGGTTAGGCATGTAACGTGACATTGACTCAGGCTCACGGGAGCCTGGGTCCCTGGAGGGTATCAGCTGTACCCTGGCGCGCCCTGAGGCACCGCTCCTGAGAACAACCAAGGGAGGGTCGGGAAGCCCCGGTTGGCGGAGTCTGAGAGCCGTTGCTCGATCAGTTAACCCCAGCCTGGCTCAGGGCTCCCAACACAGAAGGGCTTCCGGGGTTTTCTCCCTGAGGGGGCGGGGCCCTGGGGTGTGTTCATTCCCTCCTGAGCAGCTTTCAGGTGGAAACTTTCAGTTTCCCTTTCAGGTGCATATATACTTGGGCCTTGCAGGTATGTGGTCACTGAGGGACACACCGCACAGACTGGGCCCTCAAGGCTAAAGAAAACGAGGAGGCCATTCAGCTCGGAGGAGGACCCCTTGGTAAGCTGGGAGGGCGGGAGCCCCGGCCCCTCTGCTCGCCCTCCAGAGGAACGGTGGAGAGTGAGGGGGACGATGCTCAGCCCGGGGTCCAGACCGCCCGGGACCTGAGCCGACCGCAGCAGGAAGGTGGATGGCGGGGGATAGGGGGTGAGGAGGGAGGGTCAGGGGTGCTCATCCCTTTGGGGAATTTGGAGGAAGCAGAGGAGGCGAAGGGGGGCCGGTGAGTGGGAATCTCTCCCTGTGGTGACCTGACCGGCAAAGGGAGGTGGTGTCACCCACAGTGTCTCTGAGCCCTGCCCAGTGCCATGCCCTGCGGGGAAACCGAGGGCCTGCAAGGGAGTGACTTGCCCAGGGGTGCCTCGACTGGGAGACAGAACAGGACATCCAGGCTTCCCCCCTGAACCCCCTTTCCCCCTCTTCTGATAGCATGCGGGGGGGGCGGGGGACAGTAAGAGAAGAGGCAGGCCTGTCAGCGAGAACAGAGGTGCCACCGGGGTGACACCAGGCTGTGGACTCCCGGGGACGACTGTGGGGGCGTGAACTTCAACCTGTGTGTTCACCCAGGCCGAGCCAGACCTGGAATGGGTCCCCACACACCTGGGGCTCCCCTCCACCCTGCCCGCCGAGAACTGAGAACCGGGTGACCCCAGGCGAGTCACTTCACCTGGGGACTCTGTTCACATCTCTTAAAACATTGGCCTCGGTGTTTGCGTATCACCTGGGAGGGTCCGTCGCGTGTCATTCCTGCCCCGCTTCTGTCTGCCCCGCGCATCCGTCAGCCGTGCCTCCTATGGTGCCCCGTGCAAGTTTTCCTTTTTTGATGTTCCTTTATTCACTTGGAGAGAGAGACAGAGAGCGTGGGACAAGCGGGGGAGGGGCAGAGAGAGAGAGAAGGAGACAGAGCGTTCTCAGCAGGTCCCTTGCTGTCAGTACAGAGCCCGATGTGGGGCTCGATCCCAGGAACAGCAAGATCATGGCTGAGCTGAAGCCGAAAGTGAGATGCTTAGCAAACCGCGGCACCCTGGCGCCCCTGCGATGTTGCCCTTGATGGTCTGGGGTTTCCATCT
This sequence comes from Paguma larvata, assembly GCA_030068075.1. Classification (NCBI taxonomy): domain Eukaryota; kingdom Metazoa; phylum Chordata; class Mammalia; order Carnivora; family Viverridae; genus Paguma; species Paguma larvata. The sequence continues at coordinate 11,498,664 of CM057828.1, forward strand.
GGATGGAAAAGACGCCCAACTCAACAGCGATATCATTTGGTTGAACGTCTCCCCCAGGATATTTGGAGCTTTTTCTTTCTAGCTTACGATTTAGATTATGTTGGGATGGACGGATTGATTTTTAAGGATTTAATATTTTTAAGTAATCCCAAAACCCAGTGTGGGGCTTGAACGCCCGACCCCGAGATCAAGACTGAACCAGCCAAGGGTCCCATTGTTGGGACTGATTGATTGATTGACTGAGTTTGTAAAGGCTTTGTGGTTCTTCCTTCTCTTCCTCCTACTCCCAGACTTCGCTTCTCCTCCCCCTCCTCCCTTCCCCCTCCCCCCCTCATTCCCCGTCCCCACCTCCCCCACCCTATCCTCCCTCCTCCCCCTCCACCCCTTCCCTTCCTCCCCCTCATTCCCCCTGCCTCCCCCACCCCTTCCTCCCCCTCATTCCCCCACACCCGCCTACTCTTCCCCCTCCTTCCCCTCTTCCCCCCCTTCCCCCAGCCCCTCTTCCCCCTCCCCCTCCAGCTCCCCTCTTCCCCCTCCCCCTCCCTTTTTTCTCCTCCTCCTCCCTCTCCTCCTCCTCCCTCTCCTCCTCCTCCATCTCCTCCTCCCCCCTCCCTCCACCTCCTTCCCCTCCCCCTCCTCTTCTTTCTTCACAACACCTTCAATGGGTGCCACCGCAATCCAAAGGAACACGGCATTTTTCTGCTTGCAAAGGAGAGTAAGGAAATAACCTCTACCCTTCTCCCCAACGTTCCTGGCAGCAGTTAGTGAACAACAATGGGAGAATCTGGAGGGCGCTGGGTTGGGACCCACACCTGGCCCGGCCTCCCTGGGGGAGGGGCGCTTGGGAACGCGGTTCTGAGTCTCAGGCATCAGGACACCCATGTCTTTCCGCAATCTCCCCTTCCTCTTTCTCCTCATGTAAAAGCATTATGGCCGGAGTACGGAGACGTGGAGAAATGAATGGGAACTCCCGGAAACCGACAGGACTGCCACGAGCGTGCTAGACGAGTAGCGTAGTTTCTGTAAAACCCGAGGCATAGTCTTAGTTGTCCGCGGCCAGAAAGCGCTTTTCAGCAAGATAGGCCAGCCAAACAGGTGGAATTACTCAGTCGGGAATGAAACCGGGGTGTGTGTGGCTCCTACACCCCAGAGCTGAGCCTGGCTGTGCCCTGGAGGGTGGAGGGTGCCCTGGAGGCACTGGACAGAGCAGGAGGCGAGCCAGGGAACAGACAGGACCCCTGCCGGTGCTCAGAGTCGAATGGAGGAGACAGAGATTGGAGGAGACGGAAGGCTGGCGAAAACACAGAGAACCACGGACAGGACAGGGCACATCCAAGGAGAGCCTGGAGAGTCAGGGGGTAGGGGGGATGCAGGCAGGGGAGGGAGACTTTAACCTGGCCATCTAAGCACTGATAAACTTTTACAAGGTAAGGAAGATGGGGAAGGACTTTCCAGGGGGGAGGGGGGGAGGGGGAGTAGCCTGAGCACAGGTGTGGAGGCTGAGCTGTAATTGGAAGCAAGGGTCAATAGAACAAACAACTCTTTATCTCGGGGTTGTGAGTTCGAGCTCCACGTTGGGAATGGAGCTTATTTAAAATAAAAATTTAAAAAGAAAAGAAAAAAAAAACCAAGGAAGCAAGGGGTCCGTAGGGTACCCAGATGAAGGCCACAGGGAGCAGGGAGCGGTAGGGAAATGGGAGTAGCCGCGCTAGGGGGATGGGCGCCAGGTGGGAGGGCATTGAATCTGATGCTGTTTTAGCCTCCCCTTTCCTGGTCTCCAAAGAGGCTTCCCTGCAGCCACGTGTAGGGACGTGCTTCGGTAAGACTCTCTGTCCCACTGCATCCGAGAGCTTGCCGGAGCTGGCGGGGACCGGAGGGCTCCCAGTCGGGGCCACCTTGTCGTTGCCGGGCAGGTTTCTCCCTTCTCCTCCTCCCTGCAGCCTTGTCAGGAATGAGCAGTCAGCGGGCTAGTGAGGACACCCCGCGTACTAACGTAGCAGGAGGGAGCAGCATCCAGGACCAAAACCCAGGGGACACCCAAGTCGAGGGTCAGGGCCAGGCCAAGAATAAATAGCCCAGGACGGGAAGGATGAGACGGAGGGTGCAGACGCAGGTGCACACGCTTGGTGTCATCCAGGGTCCGGCTCTTTCTGCCCGTGCCATCCTCCTGCTCTCTGGTCCTCATGCGCCACGATGTCATTGGGCTGCCTGGGCTCCCCGGGCCACGCGGCGTTCGGAGCAGAAGAAGGAGAAGGCGGCCAGCCAGAGCTCCTCTCCCACCCGTCTCTCCCAGCAGCAGGAAGACCCCGGCGCCCTCGCTGAGCCCCCTTCCCCGGGTGTCTTGTTTTGGCCAAGGCTGGGCGGGACAGTCGCCTCTCGCTGCAGAGGCGCCCAGAAAACACATATCTGAGGTCCATCCCCTAAGGTGAGGGGCAGCAGGGCGGAGGGCGAGGCAACGGGCCTTGGAGGAGGTGGAGTCGCCTGGGAACCGGCGGCGGGCAGGAAAGCAGCAAAGGCCACGGAATTATTTGTCGTTAACATCAAGGCTGAGAGCAAAGATCAATAGCTGGGAAATGACCCGACCAGCAGTGGTTTCGAAAGAGAAAGAAAAACGCTGGGAGCCGCCCGCACCCTTCCTGGCCCCGACACCCGACAGCTGCCCGTGTTTATCCGCTCCTCTGACTCATAGATAGAAGCCGCGTAATTCCACCGCGAGGATCCATGCCCTTCAGCCGGGGGCCGCCAGGCACACTCCTGGGGTTGAGGAAGGGGGCGTCAGAGCTGATTCTAGGTCTGGTTTTGGCTGGGTGCTTTGGGGGAGGCTCTAAGGAGACAGGGCCCGTCTAGATGGGGTGCTGCCGAAAGGGGGGCATTTGTATCAGTGGGTGTCTCTGTAATCCTCTCTAGCCTTGAAGGAGAGGCCAGAGGGCGCCTGCCCGGCTCAGTCGGCTAAGCGTCTGACTCTTGATCTCAGCTCAGGTCATGATCTTCTGGTTTTGTGAGTTGGAGCCCCACGTCGGGGTCTGCACGGACAGCACAGAGCCTGCTTGGGATTCTCTCTCTCTCTCTCTCTCTCTCTGCCCCTCACCTACTCAAGCTGTCTCTCTCTCTCTCTCTCTCTGTCTCTCTCTCTCTCTCTCTCAAAGTAAATAAATAAACCTTAAAAAAAAAAAGGAGAGGCTAAAACAAGGACCAAACTTGCTCAAGAAGGAACAGCCATTCTCTTCAGCCACGGGAGGGAGGCTTTTGTGCTCTGTGGCTGCCACAGGGCCCTCGTGGTTGTGCTCAGATGAAGCTATGGAGGGGCCTTGCTCTGTCTCCTTCTGTCCTGGTCTCACGGTAAACTGGTCGAGGGTGGTACTCTGTGCCATTATGTGTGCCTTTCAGGAGAAGAGCATCTAGCCTGCCAATGTCAGGCCTCTCCTGGCTCTTTCTCAGTCCCTTATAACACTCATTAATAATAAGTAGAAGGAAAAGAATGCCTATATATATATATAAAGTTTATTTATTTTGAGAGAGAAAGCATGAATGGGGGAGGGGCAGAGGGGAGGGAGAGAGAATCCTCAGCGGGCTCCACACTGTCCGAGAGGAGCCTGATGAGGGCCTTGAACTCTTGAGCCTTGAGATTGTGACTTGAGCCAAAATCAAGAATTGGGCTTAACTGTCTGACCCACCCAGGCGTCCTGGTTTCCTCCCCTTTAAAATGGTCACAAGGGGCACTTGGGTAGCTCAGTTGGTTAAGCGTCCGACTTCAGCTCAGGTCATGATCTCACGGTCTATGAGTTCGAGCCCCACATCGGGCTCTGTGCTGACAGTTCAGAGCCTGGAGCCTGCTTCCGATTCTGTATCTCCCTCTCTCTGTCTGCCCTTCCCTTGCTCACGCTCTGTCTCTATGTCTCTCAAAAATAAATAAACATAAAAAAAAATTTTAAATGGAGTCACAAGACTCACTCCGTTAAGTATCTGACTTCAGCTCAGGGTATGATCTCAAGGTCGGGCTCTGCACTGTTGGTGCGGAGCCTACTTGGGGTTCTCTCTCTCTCTCTCTCTCTCTCTCTCTCTCTCTGCCCCTCCTCAACCCGTGCTTCCTCTCTCTCTCTCTCTCTCTCAATAAGGAAATAAACCTTAAAAGGGGTGTCTGGGTGACTCATTCGGTTAAGCATCTGACTTCGGCTCCGGTCATGATCTCCTGGTTTGTGGGTTCGAGCCCCGAGTCAGGCTCTGTGCTGACAGCACAGAGCCTGGAGCCTGCTGCAGATTCTGTGTCTCCCTCTCTCTCTACCCCTCCCCTGCTCACACTCTGTATCTCTCTCTCTCTCAAACAAACAAATAAACATTAAAAAACCTTTTTTAAAGAAATAAACCTTAAGACAAAATAAAACAGAAAGCCCCAAGAGCCCCACATTCTCTCTCTCTCTTTCTCAATAAAGAAATAATCCTTAAAACGGGCGCCTGTGGGGCTCAGTCAGTGAAGCTTCTGACCTCAGCTCCAGTCATGATCTCAGGGAACGCGTGAATATTCGGTGCGGGGACACGTGAAGAGCCCTGCCCCCCACAGACGCTTGATCGACGTCAGCTATCATCAATTCACAAACACGGACGTGCCCGACCTCCAGGAATTTCCAGAACATTTCTTCCCATCTTATCTTCCGGGTTTGGTTTTAGTGCTTCTGTAACTTCTCAGATGGCGGTCTCCTTGTCGTCTGATCATCTTCTCCTGTGCCCCAACAGGACAGCAGCAGGACTCTGACCTGGCTTGGGAGCGGGCCGCAGCGAGGTGAGCAGGCTTCCTGAAATAGCGGCCAGCAGGGGCCAGGAGCAGACAGGCAGACATAAGGGGTCAAGTCCATTTCGCCATCGCGGCCTTCCCAGAGGGACCCACCAGAGACCTGTCTCCTCGCTGCTCCCCGTGGCCACAGCTGGCTCCCATTTGACCCCACGATTTCTTCTCTCTTTCCCAAGGCTGAAGTGACACCTCCTCGTGACCGGGACGCAGACGCGAGCTGTAGGGAAATCCCAGAGATCTCACCGTTGGCACCATGAGCCACGAAGGTGGGGGACAGCAGAGGGGAAAGGACAGGGGACAGGGGTCCTGAGGCAGGGCCGGGGGGGAGGAGGTAGGCCGGCCACCTCGGAGGCTTCTCTCCAAGCCTCCCGCCGGGCTCGGGACCCCCATGGGGCTTTAGCAACGGAGGCCGTCCCCTCCGGTTCTCGCCCTGCAGCTTGATTGCTCTGCGAGGGTCAGCGGGCCACTGAACTGGACCCCTGGGTGGCCTTGGCCACCTCCCACCTGTGTGGCCCCGGGTGCCTTACCTAACCTCACCGGTAAAGTGAGAATATTCCCTTACGTTGTTGTGAGGATCAAATAGACCGTGGGTATGTGGTCTGGGCCAGGGCCGGCTACACAACACGCCTTCCCTAAGTGTCGCCGCCGTGCCCTCTAGTGGAACCTGGTAGCTCCAGGTGGAAGCCGCCCCTCCCCTGGCAGCCCCGGCCGCCACGGCCGAGTTAGGACGCCTGCCTGTGTCTCGGGAATAAGCACCTGCTGATCAGAAATGAAAGCTGGGCGGGGCTCGAGTCTGTTCATCTCAATACCCCTGCCTGGGCCGGTGCTCCGTAAATACACAGATTTGGCGTCGCGGGTCCCCTCCAGCTAAGCCCCGGTGTCCTCTCTCCCTTAGTGAAAAAGGAACAATAAAAACAAAACTTTTTTTTTTTTTCCATCTGGGGAGCACAGATTTTATTGAGGAAACCATTGAGTATTTCCGGTCCTCCGTGAGCCAGGACGAGCTGCATCTCCTGCTGGTCAGTGAGGAAGCCTGGGAGAAGTTGATAGAGGAGGCGGAATTGTCCAGGTAACCCCCGGGGACGGTCCGGGTTGGCCCCCCAGATCTCCGCGTGGCAGAATCCTGGGGCTGGGGTTGAGTTCGCTCCTTCTCAACAGTCCATGACCAATATGTCTTCCATGACATTCTCTGGCAGGGAGTAGCCATCGAATTGAGAGGAGAGGAAAGCTGCAGGGGGCAGGTTATGAGACCTTGACCATTAACCTAAAATAGACCTGCCTCTGCCTTGATGTCTTCCTCTCTTCAATATTACTGGGAGGAAACTAAGATAATGTATGTAAAGTGCTTAGCATCGTGACTGACACATAGTAGGTCCTCATTTAATGTTAACTTTTTATTTGATTTAAGTTTATTTATTTTGAGGGAGACACAGAGACAGCATGACTGGGGAAGGGGCAGAGAAAGAGAGAGAGAGAGAGAGAGAGAGAGAGAGAATGAGAATCCCAAGCAGGCTCCACACTGTCAGCACAGAGCCTGACACAGGGCTCCAACTCATGAACCATGAGATCATGACCTGAGCTGAAATCAAGAGTTGTATGCTCAACCGACTGAGCCCCCCAGGTGCCTCAATGCTAACTTTTTAGAAGATGGCTGCGAAGAGACAGGGGCCAGAGGTCTTCTCCTTGGTGATGACTGTCAAGTCAGAAGAATGCTGATGCACCAGTCTGTGCCCCTGGGCATTTTTCTAGAGCCTTCCCTCCCTTCTAAGGAGTGTACCACACTGCAGGTTCCTGCTGGCCCACAGGCGGAGCGGCTGGAGTGGAGTTGGCTCCAGCTGGGTTGGATCCAGACTCTATCTGTGTCCAGCCCTGGGTTCTCTGGGCGTCTATGTCTCACAGTCTCAGAGGAGTCATTTGTTCAGTGGAAACAGTAATTCAACCTGATGAGATTGTGGTGAAGGCCTTAGTGTGAGCTGCAAGGTCAAAGATGGGGACCCGAGGGCAACCGTCTTGTCCAAAGGCCCAGGAGGCTTGGGCCAGGGCCAGAGCCGGGAGCCGGGATGGACGACAGAAGTTGAAGAGTTGACTAGGTAAGCTTGGGAGGCAGGGCTAGGACTGAGTGAACCACTTGGCACCAAACTGAAGGTTCTTGGGAGAGGGCGAGGGGACATTTGTTGCCTCCCTTCTTTGATCTCCTCACCACCAGGCATGCAGGGCCATGGTGAGGAGGGGGGTTGTCTCCTCCATGCCTTGCCTGGAAGCTAGGGGGTCTTGACCACCATTTGGAAGCCTCTCATCTTCTTGTAAATTTTTTTTAATGTTTATTTACTTTCGAGAGAGAGAGCGCGCACAAGCAGAAGAGTGGCAGAGAGAGAGGGAGACACAGAATCTGAAGCAGGCCCCAGGTTCTGAGCTGTCGGCACGGATCCCGATGCAGGGATTGAACTCACCAACCATGAGATCATGACCTGAGCTGAAGTCGGACATTTAACCGACTGAGCCCCCCAGGCGCCCCATCCTCTTGGACATAGAGCAGCCCCAGACCCGTGGAGGCAGCGTGGCTCTGTGACAACTACGAGCGTCACAGGAGGTAGCCGCCAATGCTGTACTCTTGGAGGGATTCTGGGCAGACGCACAAGCCCCCACCAAACAGGAAAGTAGTTCCTCCACCAGCTTGTCCAAATGCAGGTCTTTTCAGGCTTGTGGATTTATACAGATGGCCCTCGAAGTCTCTAGTATTTTTAAGCAATTTCATAAAAGTCGCACATGGTGTTGGCAGGCATGCATATGAAGCTGTCACCAGCTGAGGTGTGAGTTAGGCTGGTGACACCTGAGAGGCTGGGAGTGCTGTGTAATGGGTTGGGAGTCATCGGTGTGAACTGGAGAGTCTTGGGGGACCCAGGGTGGCGGCTGTCCTGCTTCTCAGTCGTTTGGGGCAGTGCCTGGGCCACACCTGAGGACATCAGGCTTGGGAGAGAGGGCAGGTGCTGGGCAAAATGATTGCTAAGTTCCCTTCTCACTTTTTAAAATTCCAAGGGCTCAGAGTTAGTCAAGCTGGAAAGTCTGAGCTCACAATCCCTACGACCGCCCTGACTTTTGGCCCCAACTACAAATTGGCAGGTGATCCTCAAACCATCCTGAGGTTGGGTGACTCCCCGAAAGGGCTCGCAGACCTCACCAGAGCTGTCCCACTCAGTGGCACTGTCTTCCAGGGAAGGATGCAGGTGGCCATCGGTCAAAGAGAGAGACGCGTGGGGCAGAGTCTGGGGGGTTTCTAGCGCGAAGCTTCTGTTGCCCTCCAGATGCGTTACTGTCCTGTCTTCAATCTGTGATGATGCACACAGGACATTGCCCACCGGGGACGCTCACGCTGTGAAAGAAAACGATGACTCTAACGTTTATTACAATGGTAAAGAAGACTTAATTCAGGACTATGGCCACAGGAGAGAGTTCAGGCTCTGCTCGGATACAGCGAAGACAGCTGGGGATTTATAGCCAAGGAGCAGGGCATGGGGGCGGGGTGCCGGGCGGAGCGCGAAGGATGGGAAATCACACAGAGAAGAAGGTGGAGGATTCTCGCTCGCCGGACCCAACAGGGATCTTGGTGAAGTCGGGTCAAGAAATTCCACATCAGGGCGCCCGGGGGGCTCCGTCGGAGACGCGTCCAACTCTTGATTTCAGCTCAGGTCATGATCTCACGGTTCATGAGATCGAGCCCCTGTTGGGCTATTCGCTGACAGCCAGGAGCCTGCGTGGGCTTTTCTCTCTCTTCCTCTCTCTCTTCCCCTCCTCTGCTCATATTCTCTCTCTCTCAAAATAAAGAAATAAACTTAAAAAAGAAAGAAAGAAACAAAAAGAACTTCCACATCGAATGGGGGATTTGATCAGAGATCAAAAGTGATCAGATATCAAGGTTGGGAAGATTCTCATTAAGTTGACCTAACAGGGTTCTTGCTAAGATGGGGCACTATAGGCTGTCACGGACAGGACACAGAAGGCCACAGTGGACAAGGTCCACGGGGACTGCATCTAGTCAGAAAGAGGACCTTGAAGACCTGAGTGAAGGTTGGGAAGGAGAGAGTCTTTTTCACCCAGCTTTGGTGTGTAGAGGTTTTCTGGGGGCCAACGACATGCTCTGTATGGTTGACCTGTCTGTCGTCTCCAGCCCCTCCTTGAGGTCACTTTAATCCCTTTAGTGTCTAGTTCCTCTGTAGGTCAGATCCGATAGCACGGGACCAAAGCCCCCTCATACACCGTGCTGTCAGGCCGTGTCGGGCCAAAGGCCCAGCGGAAGGAAGACAGTCCTATCATTCTAGGACCCTTACCATTCTGGGCAGGGTGGAGAGATCACGTCCCCATCGACAAGGGCGAATGGCAGACCTCTCTGTGGGTAGGTGAATCCTTCCGTACACTCTAAGATTCTCAAGAATGAAGGTTTGTCTGCTCCAACCCCACATCCCTTTGTTCACTACAAACACTGTGGTACCGACAGTTTGACCTGCCCTGGAGTGAGAGCCATCCTTAGCGAATACCTACCACTTGGGGCGCCTGGGCTGTGCAGTCAATTAAGCATCCGACCTTCAATTTCGGCTCAGGTCATAATCTCAACAGCACAGAGCCTTCTTGGGATTCTTTCTTTCCCTCTCTCTCTGGTCCTCCTTCTCCCCTGCCCCCCAAAATAAATCCATAAATACACTTAAAAAAACACCCACCACTTAAGAGCATCTTAAGAGGAGTACTTACTTATTTCCTGACGGAATACGCGTATCACGGAGCACGAGCAAGGTACCGACTGTGCGTACCATTGCAAGAATCGTTCTCTGCATCTGTCAACTTCTTGTCCATTTGATTTATAGTAAAAGTCCCGCGGTTGGTGCAGGACAGATCAGATTGAGGTGACAGACAGGCTTTTCTTAATCTCTTGACCTTCGCTGTTACAGTGAGGAGGAAGAGGCGCTACGTGAGGGTCTGAGCAAGCTGGAAGCAGACCTGTATGAGGAGGACAAACACAGGCTCCAAGCTGACCCCCGGGAGAGGGAGAAGTTTTTGAGTGAGTTTCCCCAATTTAAACGGGAGCTTAAGAGGCAAATACGGAAACTCCATGAGCTTGCAGACAAGGTTGAGACGGTGCACAAGCGCTGTACCGTCTCCAACATCGTGGCCAATTCTGCCGGTGTTGTGTCTGGCGCCTTGACCATCCTGGGCCTTAGTCTGGCACCTGTGACGGCTGGAACGAGCCTGGCACTCCTGGCAACCGGGGTGGGGCTGGGGACAGCATCCTCCATCACTGGTATATCCACCAACATTGTGGAGCTCTCAAGCACGTCATATGCAAACGCTGAAGCCAGTCACCTGGTGTCCCCTGACAGTGACAGTGAGAAAGCGATGGTATTTGCGAAGTGTCTGTCTGATTACAGCGGCCGAATTTTTTTCATAGCAAAGAACTTCCCTCAAGCCCTGAAAAACATTACAAAGAATGTTCGTGCCATCAAGCTGGCCAAAGCCAACCCTAGATTAGCAGCCCGTGCGATCAGGTTCATGACGGCTGGGCAAATCTCAGCTCGAAGTAGCAGGCAGGTGCAGAGAGCTTTTGGAGGTACTGTTCTGGGAATGACCAGAGGAGCCCGGATCTTAGGTACGGTCACTGCAGGCGCCTCCCTTCTGCTGGACGCGCACAACCTTGCGAAAGATTGGACACACTTTCAGGAGGGGGCAAAGGCAGAGTCGGCTGAAAAGCTGAGGCTGCAGGCCGAGGAGCTGGAGAAAAAGTTGAAGTTTCTCACCCAGATCTATGAAAGTCTGAAATAGGCCTGACCTCGTGACCTCCAAGCAGGGCGGGGAACGGGGGACATGTGGGGGACAAAGGCATGGAGGTACCTTATTAGAGGGGAAACGGGGGCAAAATAAAGTTTTTGAGGGGCGCTTGCGTGGCTCAGTCGGTTAAGCATCTGGCTCTTGGTTTCAGCCCAGGTCACCATCTCACGGTCCGTGGGTTCGACCCTGCGTCGGGCTCCTGGCTGACAGTGCAGAGCCTGCTTGGGATTCTCTCTCTGTCTCTCTGTCTCTCTCCCTCCCCTGCTCACTGTCTGTAGAAATAAATAAATAAACGTTAAAAAAACTTTAAAGGTTTTGAAATGGGGTGTAAAGGAGTTTGGCATTTCTGTAGCTGAGCACGGGAGAGAGGGGTTAATGCAGATGACAGGGGGGTCAAAGGGAAGGCAGGCATGGGGACCCTGGAAGAAGGAGGGGAGGGAGGGGACTAGAGAGTGGAGGGGGTGGGCCAAAGAGGACACAGAGGACATGGCTACAGAGAGACGTGGAGGAACAGCCAAGGGCAGGCCAGGAACACTGCAGGTGGGAGTGTTGGTGTTCGGAGCACTGCCTCTCTGCTGAGCCTCCCCATGGTTTGCCGCACCAACGGGAACAGACTCCTCCCCTGTGGAGGGGACTCCAGCCCTACCTTTCCTGCCTCGTCCCACCTTCATCTTCCAGTAGGCTCACCTTCGGTAGACGGTGACTTCCTCGTGATGATTGGTGGTGGTGACGAGGATGCTGACCGCAGTGCTGGCGATGGTGACAATGGCATTAGGGTGCGGGCAACAGTCAGCAAGTTGCTGGTGGTCTTTGGGGCCAGGGCACACCGAGACACCGATGAAGTTCCAAAGGCTGAGTTGGAATGGTGGTCGATTTGGAAAAAAAACAAAAAAGAGAAGAAAAGTGAAGGAGTGCCAGCAACGAGTCAAGGAACCTTGCTGTATGTGGAGACCGACCAGCTTGGGGCCAAGAGACACTGCCTCTTTGAGCCTCAGTTTCCTCATCAGTTGGGGGTTGGGGACAGTGCTAGGCAAGTTGGTATTTCAAAAAACAAATTTTTTTTTGAAGGAGAGAGAGACAGAGCGTGAGCAAGGGAGGGGCAGAGGTGGAGGGAGACACAGAGTCTGAAGCAGGCTCCAGGCTCCGAGCTGACGGCACAGAGGTCTTTGCGGGGCTCAAGCTCACAAACCACGAGATCATGACCTGAGCTGAAGTCGGACGCTCAACCGACGGAGCCACCCAGGCACCAGCAAGGGGGTATTTCCGATCCGTGTGCTTGTCCCCGCCTTGTGTTCTATAAGCTGCTTCAGGCAATGTGGACTATACAGCGGGGGGTCGCCTGGGCTCTGGAGGCCTGACTTCCCTTCCCCATGGGCTTGTCTTGCGGGCTCTCAGGGAGCAAGTCTTCCATCGCTTTTTCCTCAGACCTCAGCACCCCGCAGGCCCCACCGGGACACCCAAGGGGAGCTTGTCCACGTCTGGCTTTGGACTGAGCATCTTCGTCAGCCGGTGTCCAGAACCTGGGATCAAGCGATAGATGCTGCGGTCCTCGGGTGGGCAGGAGGGCTGAGTCTCGAGCCCCCGGCCTTCCTCCTCCCTCCCTCCCCCATGGAACGCCAAGCAGGTCCAGGCCATCCCATCCCCACCAAGATATCGTGGCGATTCTCTCTTCCCTCGCTCTTTCCCAGACCCCACCTGACTTCCTTCATCCGGGAACCGCCCTGTTTCAGTTCTCTCCCAGCACGGTGGGGCGCCATCTCCTGGCCATCCTTGTCATGCGGCTGGGTGGGTCAATGGTGGTCCTATGGGTTCACCAGCCCAGCCGTTAGACAAGGGAAGTCGCGAAAACCTTCGCTGAGCGTTTGGGTCCAGTTGTCACCCAGGACTCATTACCAGCGATTTTCTGCATGGGGGTTCAAGAGAAGGATTCATCGGGTATTTCCCCAACTAGGGAGTTTTGATAGCCCAACACCCCAGCAGAGCCATCACCTCCCCCACCCCCCCAACCAACTCCCCCTCCTTCTTTGCTGTTGGCAATCACACAAGGTGACCCTCACACCCTCTGCCCCCTCGGGCCGCCTGCTCATGATCGGGCAGGAACAGGCCCAGGGAGACCACACCTGTGCAGGGCACAGAACTCGGGGGTGGGGGGTGGGAGAGGAGGCTTGTTCCTCCCCCACCCCCCCGGGCAGCGCCACTGTCCCCTTCCTGATTCTACAGCCTCTCAAGTGCGATGACAGCCCCCTTCCCTCCTTTGCCGAGGGCAGCCCGTCCCCCTGCCACAGCGAGGCTGTCGGGCCGAGCGGACCGGGCCTAGGGGCCAAGCCGGAAAGGCCAGCAGTGGCTTCTCCCAACATTCTTGGGGACCAAATCTATTGAATGGTTAAGGGACGTGTCCCGAGTCTGACAGCCAGAGCATTGCAAAGGGCCGCGGACGCCCGCGATCTCGCACCTACTCTAGGACTGGGGCCCGAGGGTCGACTCTCTGCAGCTTCACCTAGTTTGGAACTCTGCCGTCGGCACAGATCTATTTGAAAGGAAAAATTTTTTTTTCTTTTTCTCCCCCCTTCTTTATAATGATAAAATTCCGAGTCTTTCTCACTGCCTTTCCTTTGGAACCACGTTTAGAAGAGAATAGTTTGTCCCGCACTGGTCTACACTGGCTGCTGAATTAATTCACCTGCGTTCCTGTTCTGTATATGCTGCGTTTAGACTTACTTATGGCAAAGAAGGCATTTTTGTTTTTAAAGGAGACAAACTCAACAGATCATGAAGATACACGAAGCTACATCTGCCTACAAAGCTCCGAATCCAGGTCCCAGTTGCTGTCACAAAGGAGGGAACGCAGCTCCCAGCCCCACCCTTTTTTATATGATGAAAGTGCCTTAGCATGTGTTGCAGCTGTCACCACTACAGTTAGCTGGGCTGCAGGTGTTTCCACTGAGCGTCACAATAAAGTACCATGTGCTACGAGCCCCGTGCGTGCCGGTGTCCGTGTGCCGGAGCGGGTGGCCTGGAAGGGACCGCGCTCTGCTTCCGCAGCAGGCGCCTACTCTGGGCATCTTCTAGAAGCTTCCGGTACCTCAGCCTGGCGGAGGCAAGGGTTGGGTGAGGGGTGGCAGTCGAGGAAGAAAGGGGAGACGGAAAGGCAGGCCGGGCCGGCGGCAAGGACGCTAAGAGGCTCTCCTAGAAACCTCAGCTCTGTGGGGGTCCATCCCAATATGTGTGTAAGTAGGAGCGAGGGAGTCGGTGACGTGGCCTGTGTGCGGCTGTGCCTGTGTGTTCTTTTAACAAAGGCTGAGCTCAACCCCGGCCCCCTGCTCAGCGCCTGGAGTAGAGGGCAGTGGAAACAAGAGGGGGGAGGGGAGGGAAAGGCGTTCCTCAGAGAAGGGCCCTGGCCCCCACCTGGTCAGCGTGTGGACCCAAGCAGCCGCCCCGCACGCCGGCGTCCCGGGCCCTCTGTTTGGCCTGCTCAGTCGCTAAGAAAGTGTGTGAGCCTCCAGCGAGGACACTCGAAGACACTCGCGCCACCCACTCCTGCGGCCCTTGACAAGGGAGCAGCAGACGACAGAGCCGCAGGGGCCACGCCACCTGAGGGCCGGGGGTGCTTTTAGCTCAGCCCTTTCCTGAAGGTTCCAGGGGATAACTTGCCTCTCTGCCCAGAGGCCCCAGGCGGCCTTCCAAGCTCTGTCTCTGCCTGGGCCTTTCCGCAGCTCTCTGTCCTCTCTCCTCTGCGTGTCTCTCGTAAGGACACCAGCCACCGGGATTAGGGCCTACTCGGACAGGTAGGGGTTGTGGGATGAGGTCATGGACACCTTCTGAGGGACCCCCACCCCCCACCCCCGCATTCAACCCACTGCAGGACTCGGCAAATACCCGTTCTTCCCGCTGAAATCCGACCTTGACCGCCCTGTGTGCAGGGGGAGTGCTGGACCGGGTACCCACCTCTGCCCACAAGGGATGGGCAGTCCTGGGGTGGCCCAAGCCACCACACAGAGGGGGAAGGAGGTTCACAGAGTGCATTTTGGAAAGGGGCAGGGAGGGAGTAATGAGAGAAAGCCGGGGCAGAGGCGAGGGAGCCACAATCAGGACCCTTCCCGCAGAAAAGCAAAGCAACATGGAAGAACTGAGTCCTGGAGGCGGTCCCGGCCCACGCGGGGCTCTGGAGGGGGTCCTGGCCCATGCGGGTCTCTGGGGCGGTTCGGCCCACCAGGACTCTGGGGGTGGGTGTCCGGCCCACCCGGGTCTCTGGAGGTGGTCCTGGCGCACCCGGGTCTCTGGAGGTGGTTCCGGCGCACCCGGGTCTCTGGAGGTGGTTCCGGCCCACGCGGGGCTTCGGAGGGGGGTCCTGGCTCACGTGGGTCTCTGGAGGTGGTTCCTGCCCACGCGGGGGCTCCGGAGGCGATCCCGGCACAGCAGAAGGAGGTTGGAAGGGGCCCCAAGGTCCTCTCTCTTTAGAGACTGATTACTCAGTGCATAAAGGAAAGAGCTATTTGTGTAGGCTGCAGCCTGGATGGGGCTGGAGGGCATTACTCTAAGTGAATTTCGTTTTTGCTTTTAATGTTTATTTAGTTTTGAGAGAGAGAGACAGAGTGCGAGTGGGGAAGGGGCAGAGAGAGAGGGAAACACAGAATCCCAAGCAACCTGCAGGCTCAGAGCTGTCAGCACAGAGCCCGACGCAGGGCTCGAACCCATGAACCATGAGAACATGACCTGAGCAGCCCGGCAACGAGTGACCGGGACCACGGCTCCTCTTCCATGTCCCGTACCGACCAGGTGCCCTCAGCCTGGACGCCACCCACCTAAGATGTCCGTCTCTGCCAGCCACTCTGATGCCTCCAGACGTCCCCATCGTCACGTGCCCAGATTACAGCTCCCCGCTCCCCCACGGTCCCTAGGCAAAGGGAGAACCAGGAGGTGGGGTCCCCAACTCTGAAACACACAAGGGACACCGCCCTCCCCAGGACTTAGGGTCCCCTTTCCCACTGAGCTGGGAATTTCCTTCATGGTGGGCTGAAATGGCTTATTGACCAAAGATTTTTGCCCCAGACGGCCGCCCCCCCGGAACTGTACTCATTCTGGGTGACTCTCCTTGTGATCTTGGGGGTCACGTTGGGCCCTATTCTATAGTCACTAGGTTTTTAGGTCCCCAAGTGGAGTGGACACAGCTCACATGCCTGGAGTCTAAAGATGCTTAATCCTCACTAGACGGGTCTGCACCCCCATGGCTCTCCACCGTGAGGCTGGGTTCGCGGAGTCCGTCCAGGTCCAGAATCCATTCTGCGTCCTCCTTAGATAATCAGCCGCAGGTGTATGGCCGTTTCATTGCATTCCCCACCTCACAGTGGTTTTATCTGGTCATCGGGCCAAAGTCACGCTAGCCAAAGGGAGAAGAATCAGGAGGGAAGGGCGTTACAGAAAAAGTGACCAAAGATCACTAAACAAGCAGAGGTGGACAAAAAATAACTTGAAACAGTGTCAAGGGTCAAAATACCAAAGTGAGCTTGAGGTCGCCCCCTCCCGGCCCCCTGAGCTGCCCTGAGCCGCTGGACAAAAGCCACCACCCCTCCCCTCTGCAAACTCACACCTGTTCCGGGCCAACCGTCCAGTCAACTGTCCGTGGTGGCCGCTCTGCTCAGGGAGCAAGCCTCGCTTTCTGCTTTCATTTTCTATTTCTTGACCCTGGCCTTCCCGGAAGTGTCCTCCGTTCAGAACGAGGTCTGTGGTCAAGCAGAAGAAAGCAGAGGTAGAAAACAGAAGCGCGTGCTCAGCCCTCTCCTGCAGACGGCCCTGGCCACCAAGGACGGGCCTCCCGGGGCACTGGGGCTGTCCCTGCCATCAGTGACAGGTCTAGAGAGACCGGATTAGATCCAAGTGGGGGACACGGATACACGGTGGTGGAGTGGCAAGCGTGCGGCGGGCTTAGACTCGTCCCCCAGGCGCCATGGGGACCAGGGAAGGGGACAGTGGACTCTGCCTGCGTGGAGGCTGGAGGGCTTCTCAGAGGAGGTGATGCTGGATTTGGGCTTTGAGGTAGAAGCATGGTTTTTCCGCGTGGTAGAAGCAGGTGCTCGTGGCGGAAGGATCGGCTGATGCGAACCCTAGAGGCCACACGGGTGTGGCATTTCAGTAGCCACAATATGGCAAGTAGGCAGTGAGCATCTGGTGTGTTTGGTGACGGTGCCGCGTGCTGGCGGTAGGAAGGTGGAAAATGCCAGATGGGAGGTGGGAGGGGCAGAGAGGAGGGGGCTGGGAACAAGCCCCGGGGGAGGGGCAGGGGGATGGGACAGTGTCATTTGCTGAGGGTCCCTCAGTCTGTCAGTCAGGTTTTCCTTCCAGATGTCCAAGGAGGGAAGGGCTGAGCCCAGAAGGATCTGGGGCTTCCGGGGTTTTCTCCCTGAGGGGGCGGGGCCCTGGGGTGTGTTCATTCCCTCCTGAGCAGCTTTCAGGTGGAAACTTTCAGTTTCCCTTTCAGGTGCATATATACTTGGGCCTTGGAGGTATTGGTCACTGAGGGACACACTGCACAGACTGGGACCTCAAGGCTAAAGAAAAGGTGGAGGCTGTTTGGCTCGGGGCAGGACCCCTTGGTAAGCTGCGAGGGCGGGAGCCCCGGCCCCTCTGCTCGCCCAACAGAGGAACGGTGGAGAGGGAGGGGAACGCTGCTCAGCCCGGGGTCCAGACCGCCCGGGGACCTGTGCCGACCCCAGAAGGAAGGAGGATGGCGGGGGGGTGGGGAGTGAGGGGGGGAGGGTCAGGGGTGCTCATCCCTTTGGGGAATTTGGAGGAAGCAGAGGAGGCGAAGGGGGGCAGGCGGATCGAAGTCTCTCCCCGGGGTGACCTGACCGGCAAAGCGAGGTGGTGTCACCCACAGTGTCTCTGAGCCCTGCCCAGTGCCATGCCCTGCGGGGGAAACCGAGGGCCTGCAAGGGAGTGTCTTGCCCTGTGGTGCCTTGAACAGGAGAGGGACATCTGGGCTTTCCCCCCCTGCCCCCCCGTTCAGCACGCCGTGAGGGCAGTAAGAGAAGAGGCAGGCCTGGGTGCCCTGTCAGCGAGAACAGAGGCACCGCCAGGGTGAGAAGGGTCATATTGTGACATGGTCCCACCTTCGTCGTCTTAAAACACCAGGCTGTGGACTCCCGGGGACGACTGTGGGGGCGTGAACTTCAACCTGTGTGTTCACCCAGTCCGAGCCAGACCTGGAATGGGTCCCCACACACCTGGGGCCCCCTCCACCCTGCCCGCCGAGAACAGGCTGACCCTGGGCGAGTCACTTCACGTGGGGACTTGTTCACATCTCTTAAAACATTGGCCTCGGTGTTTGCGTATCACTTGGGAGGGTCCGTCGCGTGTCATTCCTGCCCTGCTTCTGTCTGCCCCGCGCATCCGTCAGCCGTGCCTCCTATGGTGCCCCGTGCAAGTTTTCCTTTTTTGATGTTCCTTTATTCACTTGGAGAGAGAGACAGAGAGCGTGGGACAAGCGGGGGAGGGGCAGAGAGAGAGAAGGAGACAGAGCGTTCTCAGCAGGTCCCTTGCTGTCAGTACAGAGCCCGATGTGGGGCTCGATCCAGGAACAGAAAAATCATAGCTGAGCTGAAACCGAAGTGAGACGCTTAGCAAACCACGGCACCCTGGCGCCCCTGCGATGTTGCCCTTGATGGTCTGGGGTTTCCATCTGGATGGAAAAGACGCCCAACTCAACACCGATATCATTTGGTTGAACGTCTCTTCCAGGCTATTTGGAGCTTTTTCATTCTAGCTTACGATTTAGGTTCTGTTGGGATGGACGGATCGAGTTTTAAGGATTTTATTTTTTTTAAGTAATCTCAATACCCAATGTGGGGCCTGAACTCATGACCCGAGATCAAGACTGAACCAGCCAGGGGTCCCATTGTTGGGTTGATTGATTGATTGACTGATTGCGTTTTTACAGGCTTTGTGGTTCTTCTTTCTCTTCCTCCTACTCCCAGACTTTGCTTCTCCTCCCCCTCCTCCCCTCCCCGTCCTTTTACTCCTTCCCCTCCCCCTCCTCCTTCTATTTCTTCACAACACCTTCAATGGGTGCCACCGCAATCCAAAGGAACACGGCTTTTTTTGTGCTTTCAAAGGAGAGTAAGGAAATAACCTCTACCCTTCTCCCCAACGTTCCTGGCAGCAGTTAGTGAACAACAATGGGAGAATCTGGAGGGCGCTGGGTTGGGCACCCACACCTGGCCCGGCCTCCCTGGGGGAGGGGCGCTTTGGACCGCGGTTCTGAGTCTCAGGCATCAGGATACCCATGTCTTTCCGCAATCTCCCCTTCCTCTTTCTCCTCATGTAAAAAGCATTATGGCCTGAGTACGGAGACGTGGAGAAATGAATGGGAACTCCGGAAACCCACAGGACTGCCAAGAGCGCGCTAGACGAGTAGCGTAGTTTCTGTAAAACCCGAGGCATAGTCTTAGTTGTCCGCGGCAGAAAGCGCTTTCAGCAAGATAGGCCAGCCAAACAGGTGGAATTACTCAGTCGGGAATGAAACCGGGGTGTGTGTGGCTCCTACACCCCAGAGCTGAGCCTGGCTGTGCCCTGGAGGGCAGAGGGTGCCCTGGAGGCACTGGACAGAGCAGGAGGCGCACCAGGGAACAGACAGGAACCCTACCGGTGCTCAGAGTCGAATGGAGGAGACACAGAATGGAGGAGACAGACAATGGAGGAGACGGAAGGCTGGAGAAAACACAGAGAACCACGGACAGGACAGGGCACATCCAAGGGAAGCCTGGAGAGTCAGGGGTAGGGGGGAAGCAGGCAGGGGAGGGAGACTTTAACCTGGCCATCTAAGCACTGATAAACTTTTACAAGGTAAGGAAGATGGGGAAGGAATTTCGAGGGGGGAGGGGGGGGAGGGGGAGCAGCCTGAGCACAGGTGTGGAGGCTGAGCTGTAATTGGAAACAAGGGTCAATAGAACAAACAACTCATGATCTCGGGATTGTGAGTTTGAGCCCCACGTTGGGCATGGAGCCTACTTAAAATAAAAATTTAAAAGGAAAGAAAAAAAAAAAGCGAGGAAGCAAGGGGTCCGTAGGGTACCCGGATGAAGGCCACACGGAGCAGGGAGCAGCATCCAGGACCAAAACCCAGGGGACACCCAAGTCGAGGGTCAGGGCCAGGCCAAGAATAAATAGCCCAGGACGGGAAGGATGAGACGGAGGGTGCAGACGCAGGTGAACACGCTTGGTGTCATCCAGGGTCCGGCTCTTTCTGCCCGTGCCATCCTCCTGCTCTCTGGTCCTCATGCTTTACGATGTCATTGGGCTGCCTGGGCTCCCCGGGCCACGCGGCGTTCGGAGCAGAAGAAGGAGAAGGCAGCCAGCCAGAGCTCCTCTCCCACCCGTCCCTCCCAGCAGCTGGAAGACCCCGGCGCCCCCGCTGAGCCCCCTTCCCCGGGTGTCTTGTTTTGGCCAAGGCTGGGCGGGACAGTCGCCCCTCGCTGCAGAGGCGCCCAGAAAACACATATCTGAGGTCCATCCCCTAAGGTGAGGGGCAGCAGGGCGGAAGGCGAGGCAACGGGCCTTGGAGGAGGTGGAGTCGCCTGGGAACCGGCGGCGGGCAGGAAAGCACCAAAGGCCACGGAATTATTTGTCGTTAACATCAAGGCTGAGAGCAAAGAGCAATAGCTGGGAATGACCCGACCAGCAGTGGTTCCGAAAGAGAAAGAAAAACGCTGGGAGCCGCCCGCACCCTTCCTGGCCCCGACACCCGACAGCTGCCCGTGTTTATCCGCTCCTCTGACTCATAGATAGAAGCCGCGTAATTCCACCGCGAGGATCCATGCCCTTCAGCCGGAGGCCGCCAGGCACACTCCTGGGGTTGAGGAAGGGGGCGTCAGAGCTGGTTCTAGGTCTGGTTTTGGCTGGGTGCTTTGGGGGAAGCTCTAAGGAGACAGGGCCCGTCTAGATGGGGTGCTGCCGAAAGGGGGGCATTTGTATCAGTGGGTGTCTCTGTAATCTTCTCTAGCCTTGAAGGAGAGGCCAGAGGGCGCCTGCCCGGCTCAGTCGGCTAAGCGTCTGACTCTTGATCTCAGCTCAGGTCATGATCTTCTGGTTTTGTGAGTTGGAGCCCCGCGTCGGGGTCTGCACGGACAGCACAGAGCCTGCTTGGGATTCTCTCTCTCTCTGCCCCTCACCCACTCATGCTGTCTCTCTCTCTCTCTCTCAAAGTAAATAAATAAACCTTAAAAAAAAAAAAAGGAGAGGCTAAAACAAGGACAAAACTTGCTCAAGAAGGAACAGTCATTCTCTTCAGCCGCGGGAGGGAGGCTTTTGTGCTCTGTGGCTGCCACAGGGCCCTCGTGGTTGTGCTCAGATGAAGCTATGGAGGGGCCTTGCTCTGTCTCCTTCTGTCCTGGTCTCACGGTAAACTGGCCGAGGGTGGTACTCTGTGCCATTATGTGTGTCTTCCAGAAGAGAGAATCTAACCTGCGAATGTCAGGCCTCTCCTGGCTCTTTCTCAGTCCCTTATAACACTCATTAATAAGTAGAAGGAAAAAAAATGCCTATATATATATATATATATATATATATATAAACTATATATATATATATATATAAAGTTTATTTCTTTTGCGAGAGAAAACATGAATGGGGGAAGGGCAGAGGGGAGGGAGAGAGAATCCTCAGCGGGCTCCACACTTTCAGCGCAGAGCCTGATGACGGCCTTGAACTCTTGAGCCCTGAGATCCTGACTTGAGCCAAAATCAAGAATTGGGACTTAACTGACTGAGCCCCCAGGCGCCCTGGTTTCCTCCTCTTTAAAATGGAGTCCCAAGACTCAGTCCCTTATGTATCTGATTTCAGCTCAGGTTATGGTCTCTCGGTTCAGGCTCAGGTTCTGGGGTGGTGCGGAGCCTGCTTGGGGTTCTCTCTCTCTCTCTCTCTCTCTCTCCCCCCTCTCTCTGCCCCTCCCAAACTCGTGCTTTCTCCCTCTCTTTCTCTCAATAAAGAAATAAACCTTAAAAGGGGTGCCTGGGCGGCTCAGTTGGTTAAGCGGCCGACTTCGACTCAGGTCATGATCTCGCGGTCTGTGAGTTCAAGCCCCGTGTCTGCCTCTGTGCTGACAGTTCAAAACCTGGATCATGCTTTGGATTCTGTGTCTCCCTCTCTCTCTACTCCTCCCCTGCTCACACTCTGTATCTCTCTCTCAAAAGAAATAAACATTAAAATTATTTTTTTAAAGAAATAAAGCTTAAGAGAAAATGAAACAGAAGGCCTCCCATCTCTCTCTCTCTCTCTCTCTCTCTCTCTCTCTCTCTCTCTCTCTCTCAATAAAGAAATTATCATTAAAACGGGCGCCTGGGGGGCACAGTCAGTGAAGCTTCTGACCTCAGCTCCAGTCATGATCTCAGG
Organism: Paguma larvata; assembly: GCA_030068075.1. Classification (NCBI taxonomy): domain Eukaryota; kingdom Metazoa; phylum Chordata; class Mammalia; order Carnivora; family Viverridae; genus Paguma; species Paguma larvata. The sequence goes on from CM057828.1 coordinate 11,520,646, forward strand.
GAAGCGGGTGAATATTCGGTGAGGGGACACGTGAAGTGCCCTGCCCCCCACAGACGCTTGATCGACGTCAGCTATCATCAATTCACAAACACGGACGTGCCCGACCTCCAGGAATTTCCAGAACATTTCTTCCCATCTTATCTTCCGGGTTTGGTGTTAGTGCTTCTGTAACTTCTCAGATGGCGGTCTCTTGTCGTCTGATCATCCTTCTCCTGTGCCCAACAGGACAGCAGCAGGACTCTGACCTGGCTTGGGAGCGAGCCTGCAGCGAGGTGAGCAGGCTTCCTGATATAGCGGCCAGCAGGGGCCAGGAGCAGACAGACAGACATAAGGGGTCAAGTCCATTTCGCCATCGCGGCCTTCCCAGAGGGACCCACCAGAGACCTGTCTCCTCGCTGCTCCCCGTGGCCACAGCTGGCTCCCATTTGACCCCACGATTTCTTCTCTCTTTCCCAAGGCTGAAGCGACGCCTCCTCGTGACGGGACGCAGACGCGAGCTGTAGGGAAAACCCTGAGATCCCACCGCTGGCACCATGAGCCACGAAGGTGGGGGACAGTAGAGGAGAAAGGACAGGGGACAGGGGTCCTGAGGCAGGGCCAGGGGGGAGGAGGTAGACCGGCCACCTCGGAGGCTTCTCTCCAAGCCTCCCGCCGGGCTCGGGATCCCCGTGGGGTTCAGCAACGGAGGCCGTTCCCTCCCATTCTTGCCCTGCAGCCTGACTGGTCTGCGAGGGTCAGCGGGCCACTGAACTGGACCCCTGGGTGGCCTTGGCCACCTCCCACCTGTGTGGCCCCGGGTGCCTTACCTAACCTCACCGGTAAAGTGAGAATATTCCCTTACGCTGTTGTGAGGATCAAATAGACCGTGCGTATGTGTCTGGGCCAGGGCCGGCTACACAACACGCCTTCCCTAAGTGTCGCCGCCGTGCCCTCTAGTGGAACCTGGTAGCTCCAGGCAGAAGCCCCTCCCCCGGCAGCCCCGGCCGCCACGGCAGAGTTAGGACGCCTGCCTGTGTCTCGGGAATAAGCACCTGCTGATCAGAAACGAAAGCTGGGCGGGGCTCGAGTCTGTTCATCTCAATACCCCTGCCTGGGCCGGCGCTCCGTAAATACACAGATTTGGCGTCGCGGGTCCCCTCCAGCTAAGCCCCGGTGTCCTCTCCCTTAGTGATGCAGGGACAATAAAAACAAAACAACCTTTTTTCTTTCCCATCTGGGGAGCACAGACTTTATCCAGGAAACCATTAGGCGTTTCCGGACCTCCAGGAGCCGGGACGAGCTGCATCTCCTGCTGATCAGTGAGGAAGCCTGGGAGATCTTGATCGAAGAGGCCAACTTGTCCAGGTAACCCCCGGGGACGGTCCGGGGTGGCCCCCCAGATCTCCGCGTGGCAGAATCCTGGGGCTGGGGTTCAGTTTGCTCCTTCTCAAGAGTCCATGACCAATATGTCTTCCATGACATTCTCTGGCAGGGAGTAGCCATCGAATTGAGAGGAGAGGAAAGCTGCAGGGGGCAGGTTATTTGACCTTGACCCTTAACCTAAGGCAGACCTGCCTCTGCCTTGGTTCTTCCTCTGTTCAATTTTACTGGGAGGAAACTCAGATAATGTATGTAAAGTGCTTAGCATCGTGACTGACACATAGTAGGTCCTCATTTAATGTTAACTTTTTATTTGATTTAAGTTTATTTATTTAAAAAAAATTTTTTTAATGTTTATTTAGCTTTGAGACAGAGAGAGACAGAGCATGAGTGGGGGAGGGGCAGAGAGAGAGGGAGACACAGAATCTGACGCAGGCCCCAGGTTCTGAGCTTCCAGCATGGAGCCCGATGCAGGGTTTGAACTCACCCACCATGAGATCATGACCTGAGCTGAAGTCGGACATTTAACCGACTGAGCCCCCCAGGCGCCCCAGCTTCTTGGACATAGAGCAGCCCCAGACCCGTGGAGGCAGTGTGGCTCTGTGACAACTACGAGCGTCACAGGAGGTAGCCGCCAATGCTGTACTCTTGGAGGGATTCTGGGCAGACCCACAAGCCCCCACCAAAGAGGAAAGTAGTTCCTCCACCAACTTGTCCAAATGCAGGTCTTTTCAGGCTTGTGGATTCATATAGATGGCCCTCGAAGTCTCTAGTATTTTTAACTGATTTCATAAAAGTCACACATGGCGTTGGCAGGCATGCATATGAAGCTGTCACCAGCTGATGTGTGAGTTAAGCTGGTGACACCTGAGAGGCTGGGGGTGCTGGGTGATGGGTCGGGAGTCATCGGTGTGAACTGGAGAGTCCGGGGAGACCCAGGGTGGCGGATTCCTCTTCTCAGTCGTTTGGGGCAGTGAGGCCACATCTGAGGACATCGGGCTTGGGAGAGAGGGCAGGTGCTGGGGAAAATGATCGCTAAGGTCTCTTCTCGCTTTTTTAAATTCCAAGAGCTCAATGTTAGTCAAGCTGGAAAGTCTGAGCTCACAATCCCTACGACTACCCTGAGTTTTGGCCCCAACTACAAATTGGCGGGTGTCCTCAAACCATCCTGAGGTTGGGTGACTCCCCGAAAGGGCTCGCAGACCTCACCAGAGCTGTCCGACTCAGTCGCACTGTCTTCCAGGGAAGGATGCAGGTGGCCATTGGTCAAAGGAGAGACGGGCAGGGCAGAGTCTGGGGGGGGTTTCAAGCGCAAAGCTTCCGTTGTCCTCCAGACGCGTTACTGTCCTGTCTTCAATCTGTGACGATGCACACGGGACATTGCCCACCTGGACGCTCATGCTGTGAAAGAAAACGATGACTCTAACATTTATTACAATGGTAACGAAGACTTAATTCAGGACTATGGCCACAGGAGAGAGTTCAGGCTCTGCGCGGATACAGCTGGGGATTTATAGCCAAGGAGCGGGCATGGGGACGGGGTGCCGGGCAGAGCGCGAAGGATGGGAAATCACACAGAGAAGAAGGTGGAGGATTCTCGCTCGCCGGACCCAACAGGGATCTTGGTGAAGTCAGGTCAAGAACTTCCACATCAGGGCGCCCGGGGGGCTCCGTCGGAGATGCGTCCGACTCTTGATTTCAGCTCAGGTCATGATCTCATGGTTCATGAGATTGAGCCCCCTGGCTCTTCGCTGACAGCCAGGAGCCTGCTTGGGCTTTTCTCTCTCTTCCTCTCTCTCTTCCCCTCCTCTGCTCATATTCTCTCTCTCTCAAAATAAAGAAATAAACTTAAAAAGGAAAGAAAGAAAAAAGAAGAACTTCCACATCGAATGGGCGATTTGATCACAGATCAAAAGTGATCAGATATCAAGGTTGGGAAGATTCTCATTAAGCTGACCTAACAGGGTTCTTGCTGAGACGAGGCACTATAGGCTGTCACGGACAGGACACAGAAGGCCACGGTGGACAAGGTCCACGGGGACTGCACCTAGGCAGAAAGAGGACCTCGAAGAGCCTGACTGAAGTTTGGTCAAGGAGAGAGTCTTTTTCAACCCAGCTTTGGTGTATAGAGTTTTTTGGGGGCCAGTGACATGCTCTGCACGGTTGACCTGTCTGTCGTCTCCAGCCCCTCCTTGAGGTCACTTTAATCCCTTTAGTGTCTAGTTCCTCTGTAGGTCAGAACCAATAGCATGTGACCAAAGCCCCCTCATACATCGTGCTGTCAGGCCGTGTAAGGCAAAGGCCCAGCGGAAGGAAGACAGTCCTATCATTCTAGGACCCTTACCATTCTGGGCAGGGTGGAGAGATCACTTCCCCATGGACAAGGGCAAAGGGCAGACCTCTCTGTGGGTAGGTGATCCTTCCGTACACTCTAAGATTCTCCGAATGAAGGTTTTTCTGCTCCAACCCCACATCCCTTTGTTCACTACAAACACTGTGGTACCGACAGTTTGACCTGCCCTGGAGTGAGAGCCATCCTTAGCGAATACCTACCACTTGGGGCGCCTGGGCGTCTCAGTCGATTAAGCGTCCGACCTTCGATTTCGGCTCAGGTCATAATCTCAACAGCACAGAGCCTTGGGATTCTTTCTCTCCCTCTCTCTCTGGTCCTCCTTCTCCCCTGCCCCTCAAAATAAATCCATAAATACACTTAACAAAACACCCACCACTTAAGAGCATCTTAAGAGGAGTACTTACTAATTCCCTGACGGAATACGTATCATGGAGCACGAGCAAGGTACCGACTGTGCGTACCATTGCAAGAATCGTTCTCTGCATCTGTCAACTTCCTGTCCTTTTGATTTAGAGTAAAAGTCCCACGGTTGGTGCAGGACAGATCAGATCGAGGTGACAGACAGGCTTTGTTCTTAATCACTTGGCTTCGCTCTTACAGTGAAGAGGAAGAGGCGCTACGTGAGGGTCTGAGCAAGCTGGAAGCAGACCTGTATGAGGAGGACAAAGACAGGCTCCAAGCAGACCCCCGGGAGAGGGAGAGGTTTTTGAGTGAGTTTCCCCTGTTGAAACAGGAGCTTCAGGGGCAAATACGGAAGCTCCACGAGCTTGCAGACATGGTTCAGAAGGTACACAAGTACTGCACAGCCTCCAAAATCGCGGCCAGCTCCGCCAGCGCAGCGTCCAGCGCCTTGACCATCCTGGGCTTGGGTCTGGCACCTGTGACGATGGGGACCAGCCTGGGACTCCTGGCAGCCGGAATGGGGCTGGGGAGAGCATCTCTCGTCACCAGTCTGTCCACCGGCATTTTTGAGCAGGCAAGCACGTTGTATGCGAACTATGAAGCCAGTCGCCTGGCGTCCCCTGGCAGTGGTCGTGACCCATGGAATGTATTTGTGAGGTTTCTGACTGAGAATGGCGGCCAACTTGTTTCCATAGCGAACAACTTCCCTCAAGCCCTGAAAGACATTGGAAGGAATATTCGTGCCATCAGCAGGTCAAAGCCAATCCTATCTTAGCAGACAAGGCCAAGAGGTTCATGACAGCTGGGAAAATCTCAGCTCGAAGTAGCAGGCAGGTGCAGAGAGCTTTTGGAGGTACTGCTCTGGGAATGAGCAGAGGAGCCCGGATCTTAGGTGCGGTCACCTCTGGCTCCTCCCTTCTGGTGGACGCGTACAACCTTGCGAACGATCGGAAGCACCTGCAGGAGGGGGCAAAGGCAGAGTCGGCTGAAGAGCTGAGGCTGAAGGCCCAGGTGCTGAAGAGAAAGTTGAAGTTTCTCACCCAGATCTACAAAAGTTTGAGAGAGGGCCCGACCCCGTGACCTCCGAGCAGGGCGGGGATCAGGGACACGTGGGGGACAAAGGCATGGAGGTACCTTATTAGAGGGGAATAGGGGGCAAAATAAAGTTTTTGAGGGGCGCTTGCGTGACTCAGTCGGTTAAGCATCCGGCTCTTGGTTTCAGCCCAGGTCACCATCTCACGGTCCGTGGTTTCGACCCTGTGTCAGGCTCCTCACTGACAGTGCAGAGCCTGCTTGGGATTCTCTCTCTCTCTCTCCTTCTCTCCCTCCCCTGCTCACTATCGCTCTCTCCCTCTCCAAATAAATAAACGTTAAAAAAAACTTTAAAGGAATGGGGTGTAAAGAAGTTTGGCATTTCTGTAGCTGAGCACGGGGGGAGGGGTTAATGCAGATGACAGGGGGGTCAAAGGGAAGGCAGGCATGGGGACCCTGGAAGAAGGAGGGGAGGGAGGGGACTAGAGAGTGGAGGGGTGGGCCAAAGAGGACACAGAGGACATGGCTACAGAGAGACGTGGAGGAACAGCCAAGGGCAGGGCAGGAACACTGCAGGTGGGAGTGTTGGTGTTCGGAGCAGTGCCTCTCTGCTGAGCCTCCCCATGGTTTGCCGCGCAAAGGGGAACAGACTCCTCCCCTGCGGAGGGAACTCCAGCCCTACCTTTCCTGCCTCGTCCCACCTTCATCTTCCAGTAGGCTCACCTTTGGTAGACGGTGACTTCCTCGTGATGATTGGTGGTGGTGACGAGGATGCTGACCGCGGTGCTGGCGATGGTGACAATGGCATTAGGGTGCGGGCAACAGTCAGCAAGTTGCTGGTGGTCTTTGGGGCCGGGGCACACCGAGACACCGATGAAGTTCCAAAGGCTGAGTTGGAATGGTGGTCGATTTGGAAAAAAAACAAAAAAGAGAAGAAAAGTGAACGAGTGCCAGCAACGAGTCAAGGAACCTTGCTGTATGTGGAGACCGACCAGCTTGGGGCCAAGAGACACTGCCTCTTTGAGCCTCAGTTTCCTCATCAGTTGGGGGTTGGGGACAGTGCTAGGCAAGTTGGTATTTCAAAAAAAAATTGTTTTTTGAAGGAGAGACAGAGCGTGAGCAAGGGAGGGGCAGAGGTGGAGGGAGACACAGAGTCTGAAGCAGGCTCCAGGCTCCGAGCTGACGGCACAGAGGTCTTTGCGGGGCTCAAGCTCACAAACCACGAGATCATGACCTGAGCTGAAGTCGGTCATTCAACCGACGGAGCCACCCAGGCACCAGCAAGGGGGTATTTCCGATCGTGTGCTTGTCCCCGCCTTGTGTTCTATAAGCTGCTTCAGGCAATGTGGACTATACAGCGGGGGGTCGCCTGGGCTCTGGAGGCCTGACTTCCCTTCCCCATGGGCTTGTCTTGCGGGCTCTCAGGGAGCAAGTCTTCCATCGCTTTTTCCTCAGACCTCAGCACCCCGCAGGCCCCACCGGGACACCCAGGGGGAGCTTGTCCACGTCTGGCTTTGGACTGAGCATCTTCCTCAGCCGGTGTCCAGAACCTGGGATCAAGCGATAGATGCTGCGGTCCTCGGGTGGGCAGGAGGGCTGAGTCTCGAGCCCCCGGCCTTCCTCCTCCCTCCCTCCCCCATGGAACGCCAAGCAGGTCCAGGCCTTCCCTTCCCCACCAAGATATCGTGGCGATTCTCTCTTCCCTCGCTCTTTCCCAGACCCCACCTGACTTCCCTTCATCCGGGAACCGCCCTGTTTCAGTTCTCTCCCAGCACGGTGGGGCGCCATCTCCTGGCCATCCTTGTCATGCGGCTGGGTGGGTCAATGGTGGTCCTATGGGTTCACCAGCCCAGCCGTTAGACAGGGGAAGTCGCGAAAACCTTCGCTGAGCGTTTGGGTCAGTTGTCACCCAGGACTCATTACAGCGATTTTCTGCATGGGGGTTCAAGAGAAGGATTCATCGGGTATTTCCCCAACTAGGGAGTTTTGATAGCCCAACACCCCAGCAGAGCCATCACCTCCCCCACCCCCCCAACCAACTCCCCTCCTTCTTTGCTGTTGGCAATCACACAAGGTGACCTCACACCTCTGCCCCTCGGGCCGCCTGCTCCCGCGGGCCCCGATGATCGGGCAGGAACAGGCCCAGGAGACCACACCTGTGCAGGGCACAGAACGCGGGGGTGGGGGGTGGGAGAGGAGGCTTGTTCCTCCCCCACCCCCCCGGGCAGCGCCACTGTCCCCTTCCTGATTCTACAGCCTCTCAAGTGCGATGACGGCCCCCTTCCCTCCTTTGCCGAGGGCAGCCCGTCCCCCTGCCACAGCGAGGCTGTCGGGCCGAGCGGACCGGGCCTAGGGGCCAAGCCGGAAAGGCCAGCAGTGGCTTCTCCCAACATTCTTGGGGACCAAATCTATTGAATGGTTAAGGGACGTGTCCCGAGTCTGACAGCCAGAGCATTGCAAAGGGCCGCGGACGCCCGCGATCTCGCACCTACTCTAGGACTGGGGCCCGAGGGTCGACTCTCTGCAGCTTCACCTAGTTTGGAACTCTGCCGTCGGCACAGATCTATTTGAAAGGAAAAATTTTTTTTTTTTTTCTCCCCCCTTCTTTATAATGATAAAATTCCGAGTCTTTCTCACTGCCTTTCCTTTGGAACCACGTTTAGAAGAGAATAGTTTGTCCCGCGCTGGTCTACACTGGCTGCTGAATTAATTCACCTGCGTTCCTGTTCTGTATATGCTGCGTTTAGACTTACTTATGGCAAAGAAGGCATTTTTGTTTTTAAAGGAGACAAACTCAACAGATCATGAAGATACACGAAGCTACATCTGCCTACAAAGCTCCGAATCCAGGTCCCAGTTGCTGTCACAAAGGAGGGAACGAGCTCCCAGCCCCACCCTTTTTTATATGATGAAAGTGCCTTAGCATGTGTTGCAGCTGTCACCACTACAGTTAGCTGGGCTGCAGGTGTTTCCACTGAGCGTCACAATAAAGTACCATGTGCTACGAGCCCCGTGCGTGCCGGTGTCCGTGTGCCGGAGCGGGTGGCCTGGAAGGGACCGCGCTCTGCTTCCGCAGCGGGCGCCTACTCTGGGCATCTTCTAGAAGCTTCCGGTACCTCACCTGGCGGAGGCAAGGGTTGGGTGAGGGGTGGCAGTCGAGGAAGAAAGGGGAGACGGAAAGGCAGGCCGGGCCGGCGGCAAGGACGCTAAGAGGTCTCCTAGAAACCTCAGTCTGTGGGGGTCCATCCCAATATGTGTGTAAGTAGGAGCGAGGGAGTCGGTGACGAGGCCTGTGTGCGGCTGGGCCTGTGTGTTCTTTTAACAAAGGCTGAGCTCAACCCCGGCCCCCTGCTCAGCGCCTGGAGTAGAGGGCAGTGGAAACAAGAGGGGGGAGGGGAGGGAAAGGCGTTCCTCAGAGAAGGGCCCTGGCCCCCACCTGGTCAGCGTGTGGACCCAAGCAGCCGCCCCGCACGCCGGCGTCCGGGCCCTCTGTTTGGCCTGCTCAGTCGCTAAGAAAGTGTGTAAGCTCCAGCGACTGACACACTCCGCCACCACTCCTGCGGCCCTTGAAGGGAGCAGCAGACGACAGAGCCGGGGGCCACGCCACCTGAGGGCCGGGGGTGCTTTTAGCTCAGCCCTTTCCTGAAGGTTCCAGGGGATAACTTGCCTCTCTGCCCAGAGGCCCCAGGCGGCCTTCCAAGCTCTGCTCTGCCTGGGCCTTCCGCAGCTCTCTGTCCTCTCTCCTCTGCGTGTCTCTCGTAAGGACACCAGCCACCGGGATTAGGGCCTACTCGGACAGGTAGGGGTTGTGGGATGAGGTCATGGACACCTTCTGAGGACCCCCACCCCCCGCATTCAACCCACTGCAGGACTCGGCAAATACCCGTTCTTCCCGCTGAGATCCGACCTTGACCGCCCTGTGTGCAGGGGGAGTGCTGGACCGGGTACCCACCTCTGCCCACAAGGGATGGGCAGTCCTGGGGTGGCCCAAGCCACCACACAGAGGGGGAAGGAGGTTCACAGAGTGCATTTTGGAAAGGGGCAGGGAGGGAGTAATGAGAGAAAGCCGGGGCAGAGGCGAGGGAGCCACAATCAGGACCCTTCCCGCAGAAAAGCAAAGCAACATGGAAGAACTGGTCCTGGAGGTGGTCCCGGCCAACACGGGGCTGGATGGAGGTGGTCCGGCCCACGCGGGGTCTCTGGAGGTGGTCCGGCGCACCCGGGTCCTCTGGAGGTGGT